>JABAJS010000329.1:0-12719 GCA_018221635.1 Tephrocybe sp. 10521TJB
GGCTCAATCTGTAGCTATGATGTTATAGTATTTTACATAATTTACTCAACATTTATAATTGAATCAGTTTTCCATGGTGCATTCATCTTTTAAAAAGTATGAAACATTGGGACAGTTTTTTGAGCCACTGTAGATCAGGGCTCAGTCATAGTCTACACTGACAGTCAGGCATTCATAAAGGCGACAGGATCACTCACTGCGAAGTAGGGCCAATACCTGATGGAGGAGTTCCTAGCCCTTACTGAAAGCATGGGAGGAAGACAGATAATGGTGCCAGCAAGGCAGCACAAGTTCCAAATGAGATGGATATCAGCTCACAGTGGAGTAGACAGCAATGAGATGGTAAACAAAGAAGCAAAGGAAGCAGCTAAAGGTAAGTCCTCCCCACCTGCAGTGTTGCCTTCTATACTGCAAAATGTCCTACCACACAGTGCAATGGCCATAAAGCAGGAATTCCTCGAGCAATTGAAACATCGATGGCATGAGGACTGGCAGAGGTCACCATGATTCTAAAGGGTGAATGTGATAGACAAAAATTTCCCATTTAATCAGTTCCAGAAGACAATAGAGGCCCTCACTCAATGTGCAGCAAGCATACTAGTGCAACTCAGGATAGGACATGTGCTGCTCAACTACTACCTTCACAGGTTTGGCCAATCCAAGTCACCCAACTGCCGTATGTGCTTTGAGATCTCAGGAGTGAATGTGAAGGAGTCAGTAATACACTATATGTTTGAATGCCTGGCATATGAAAAAGAGCAATTCATGCTGGACCAGAAACTCGGGAGGAAGGCACGTGACATGGGATACATCCTTAATGACAAGCAGGTGATCGGTCATTTCATGAACTATGTGGAGGCAATGGGCTGCTTCCATGGCAATTAGGTGATGCAAATATGCTAACAAGGAACAATGAGGGTGAAGAATGCCTGAACACACTACACAAAATGCTGACTTATGAAGATGTATGGGAAAGGAAAAAATGGGCTAGCAAAGGGCAAGGGTTGCATCATCTACACTAACATTCATTTTCTGTTCTAGATACACTACACACAATGTCATATTAGCTGCTGAAATCCACAAGGATTGAAGTGGCTGGTACTTAAGGGAGACAAGGAAACAATGAGACACAAGTAATGGGAGGCAAGGGAGTACAGGGCTGACTGCTTTATACAATGTGCCTTGAAAAACAGCATTTCTGTGCTGGGCTACAGGCAGATGTTGCCAGGGGTGAGCTGTCTGGAGTACAAGAGAGGATGTAGGCAGATCAGAGGGCATTGGGGCCTGTACATAGTATAGTTAGGTCCCCCATAAGGTGTTGCCTCAGAGGACAATAATATCACAAAAAAAAATTAGACATCATTTTCTCTGTGAACATGTCAAGAGCAAGGAAATCAACTTACAATACTGCTCCACCAAGGACATGCTTGCCAATGTATTCACCAAAGTGCTTCTCCAGAAGGCATTTGAGAAACTTAGGGCCAGACTTGGTGTCATCAAATCCTAGAGATGTTGTCAAGTGGGAGTGATGAAAGTAAACACAATGATCATGTGTCAAGTATGTTTCTCCATCTCTACATATCTTATTTGTCCCTTTTTACATACATGTCCAAACTATGTATATTGTCTGTGGTACTCAGCTCAATGAAGTTCAATCTTCTTATGTTGACTCCAGACTCCTCAAGTGAGTATTGCAGCACCTCCCTGCATTGAACTGCCCCCTCTCAGTCTTTCCTGCATGTGTCATGGGACATTTACTCATTAATAATTATTGTATTGCTTACCTGGAGTCAATGTAGAAAGGTTGAATTCCAGAGCCCAGCACTGCAGGCAATACAAAGAGTTTGCATATATATGTATTCTAAGGGAAAGATAAAATAGAGATAGAGAAAAATATTCACATTTATCAGCAAGGTGTCAGTGCCTGTCAGATGTCTTGATAGTGATGGACAGACACATCTAAAGGGAACTGAGAAAAGCTGAACAGGCAGACATGGAAAATCTCTGTTATTTTTTAACATATATATGTTACAGGTGGAAGAGGCAGGAGGGAGCACCAATGGTGGCAGCACTGACAATGGCAAGCAATGTTGATGAAATCTATCACAACAATGATGGCAGCCATCATGACTGATCTGACAGCACTGAGTACATATTACAAAAACCCAATTAGCTAAAATGAATGTAATATAGATTCTTTAATTAAATCAGAGTTATTGCAGCAACAAATCTAAAATTGTTTAAGAATTTGTTTAAGATAAATTTCAACCACAATCTTGTAACATATATAGAACAGATTCTTTACTTATTTCATGTATATTTTAAGATTTCTTCTGGATGTGTTTCAGGTATGTAATGAGAAAATATTGTGAATGATGGGGGGCAACTTGAACCTGAACCTGAACCATGGCCAGGTGGGGCACATGCCTGTGGGTGCCTCTGCTAATGCTACCCCCCAAGGTAGCATCACCCAAAACGGGACTCTGCTACAGCAGCAGAACCAAGTTGCTTTGGAGTACAGCACTCCTCCACCATGGGAGAGGACCACTGGTCTCTCGCCTGAGTAGCGCAGGAACCTGTGAGCTGCATAGAGTGTGCAAAGCCAACTTTCTTGACTAATACCAAATTAGGACCAAAATTTTAACCGAGCGCACATTACCTGATTACACCATGAACTGACGCCTCACACTCCAAACATGCGTGTGCATCTACCTTTAATGCACACTAAGCCAAGACATATGAGAAACATAGTGAACCCACCAACCCTCCCACAAGAGCCCACAAGCAGGCACTGAGATAAGCCACACTACTACTAGCTCTCACCCCTAAGCCTCAACAGACAATCCCAGACCTAAACATAATCCTGCCCTCCCCCCAAACATACCACACCCCCACAGCCTCCATGAGACCCCCCTGGCTTCTGGCCCACCCTCTCTGAGCCCCCAGACTCTCCTCCACTACCCTACATCAGCTCCTACAATGTGATACTTTATCCAGACCTCTACTCCCTCCCTTCAAATCTGGCCCTCCACACTGATCCTGTTCCCTGCTCCCAAAATAAAACAAATTAATAAAAAGCTCTCAGATCTAGCAAATCTGGATCACCTACACCTGGCACTAGAAATTTCCATCAGAAACCCCTGCCTCCAGCCCTGCCCCTGCTGATGTATGCCACCCATAGCATGATCCCAGCCCCCCACACCTTGCTTTATTCCCACCTAGCACCCAAAGTATAAAGCCTCAGCCCCTGAACCCAAAGTCACCAGTGAGCTAAACCCACCCCAACTCTACACCTCAAGCAAACCCATGCTCCCCATATTACACAACCCCAGCAAGCCCAGAGTAGTCATTCATGCCATCCCCCTAATCACATTCAGAGGTATAAACCCAAGATGGCCAACCACCCTCTTCATGGTGATTATGCCAAACACTCCAGCAGACAACAAAGTCACAGTGGGCCAACAAATAACAGTCATACTTGAACCCACCCACCCCCATGTCTTCCAAGACCCCCAATGGGACTCCCAGGAACTTGAAATCATTAACATACACCCAACAAAGGTCAAAACCCTAATTGCCCTCATCCTATCAGACACCCACAAGAGGAAAACCAAGCTTTTTGTCCCCAAGCAAATGCTCCAGGTCCTTTATGCCTGATGGTCTGTCGACCACATTCTCCTACAATACTACTGTGAACTAATAACCCCCCAGATAATCACACCACAGGGCAAGAGAGAATGCACACACAAGCCCTCTCCATAGATAGATAGTAACATCATGCTACCCTCCCCAAGCCCAGACAAACACACCCTATAACCACACACTACATAGTTACTCCTTTCCTTCCTTTTTCCCAAATATACTGTCCATGACCAAACACATGCCCACAATGCTGCAAACCATGCAACATACCCTGAACAAATGATCAGGGCAAAGGGTATACACCTGACCAATAATGGACCTTGCAAACACCACTGTGACCTGAGCCACAAGGAACCACTCCCATAAGATGACATACATTGGAAGAAACTGATGCCACAAAATGCATGACATAGCCAAACATGCAACTTTCAACTGCAATCACATGCCCAGCCTGCATCCAAAAAATATACCATACCTACCACCCTTCCATGCTCCCTGAGGAGATGTCACTAGACAACCCCCATGACCGTGAATGTGCCCATTCCATGCCTTGGAATGAAGAAATGGCCCCCCAAGACACCTTAAAGCCCCAAGCTCCAAATGCACCACTACCCAACTGTCAACAGCCCCAGCTAAATGAACCAACAGATCAATAAAACCCCAGCTACTCCCTGATTGTACGTGGCGGTAGTGTCTGGAACACCATCCAGAACCATGACCCTGCTCACTCTGTCCCCCAATACATCACCTACAGCCTCCCTGTGCCCACTCTCCCTCCCCCTCAAAGTAGAGCAGGGTGGATGCACCACCCCAAGCACCCCTAGCTCCCCCTCCTTAACGATCCCTCAAATATCGACACCAGAACAGCTTGGGATGGAATACGTGGCCCCAGGCAACCCTGAGACCCAGCCCATAGCCCCCCCGGCTACCTCCATCACCCTATTCTCCAACATTAAAGCCGTATATGCTGACCCAGATGACCTAGGAGGTTGGGTACAAGTACAAAGCCAACACAAATGGGACAAAACAACTGACACTCTCAAGAAACTGGGTAAGCGCCTGCACAGTGATTCCCTCCTCAAAGAAAGGGAGTACAAGCAAATTGCAACCATGCCAGAGACCCCTTCTGCCCCTCCCATCCAGCTGATTGAGCCCAATCCACGTCTCACCCCACAACACCCCCCTGGTCCAAATGCACAACCACCCATGCTGCAACTTACCCCTGATGCATTCCCTCACCCACAGGTCAATCGCGAGGAGGACCTGTTCTCTTCCACTCCAAGAGCCTTTGTCAACCACAGCCTAATACCACACCCAGATGATATCCCTGACCCAAAGAACAGACAAGCCCACTCCACTCCAATATGAGCTGAACAGGCCCACCTATCTGAGAGGACCCCTAAACCCCCCTCTACCCCCACACTGAAACTGCTGCTGGGCAACAATCTGTCACTGCCAACAACCCAAGAACCTCCCCCACACATGCATTCCCCATGCCTACAACCACTGTCCTGGACAGATACACTAGGAAGTCCAATGCATGAAGATGCATCATCTCTGCCACCCTCTCTCACTCCCCAACCCTCACCATTGATCCCATACCCTACCATAGATGCCCCACACTACTGGCTAGAGAGCACTGAAGACAACCTTACCACAAATGGTGTGGGCCTAGTCCACACCACAACCCCCCAAGGTGGATGGATGGATGTCCAATTAGGAGCCCAGCTGACATAAAATGTTGCTGAAAGCACTTGTAGGCTCTGAAATGAACTTGAGGGTTCCCTTGTATGAGTTAGACTGTACCAGGGGAAATATGAACCTACTGAGATGGGGAAGATACAGGTTAGTGACATGGTATGGGCAATAGTAAAGCTACTTGTCTTTATACAGTATGATGAAGACCTAGGCATATCCTTCCCTGACCAACTAGGCGACCCTGAACCTGGAAACAGATTCCCACACCTGCACCACCTCCTCATATCAAACCTGTCTCCACAACAAGCTACAAGACTGCTTGAGCTGAAGGTTGTATCAATGAGGGATGTGACACTCTTCTTTGTCCTGAACCCCTTCCCCTGCCAGTTGTACATCCTTACCATTGGAGGCCTGTCCTACCAAGACAACCTGCATGCCGCTGACTATGTTCTGAAGATTGTACAGAAATCCTTTCACACATCTGCTGAAGTGGTAGCAACCATTGAAAGATGCTCAAACCCACCAACCACCAACACGGTGGATCAACTCCTCTCAAAGATCAGAGTATCGTTCACCCAGATCAAAAAGAGAGATGGTGACATCCATGCCCGGAACATCTACTTCAGCGAAGACCATGGCTTTGGGGCAGAGAACCATGACATACTCTGGACAAAGATGCACATATGTAGGTATAATGCACTAACTTTCAGCCAGGGCTATGCTCTCATAAACAAAAATCAACTGCTGTGCTCTGGCTATAAATCAGTCAACCATGACTCTTTCAGCTGCCCTTTCTCCAAGGTCCTAGGATGGCTAGGATACAGGCCTGAAACCATGACCCCTGCTGCCACCTCTGGCTTCACTGCCTTTGCCGACCAAAACATGCCAGCAGCAACAAAGGATGAGTGAGAAAAGGAAGCATCCAAGAAGGCCCCAAGGAAGCAGGATGGAATGAGAAAGATGGAGGGTAAGAGATCACACCCAGGGAAGGAAAGAGGCTGCATGTAGCACTACTCCTGCCTCTGCACAGCACCCTGAACTTCATGTACATACCTACAACTAAACCTGTATCTATGCCATACCCTCCCACTACTAAACTGATACTTGTAAACTGTACTCACATGCCCCAATCAAACCTTCTACCCCCATAGACACTCAATGACACATCCATCCCCACAAATCATAACACAAGGTGCCCAGGTCAAGGCCTCCCACCCAGACCCCAATATGTGAAATGGAGCATGTCAATGGCCCACTGCCTCCCAGACAAAGATGAGAAGCCCAAAACAATCTCCATTAACCTCTCCCACACACACACACACAACAATGAATACTGACACAATACTAAACAATTCTAACACAGGTACCATGCTTAATGGCCAAGGAACAGGCCCTATGCAAAGCAGAGGGGACAATGAGTCCACTGCCACTCGCTCCCCCAATGATGCTCTGCCTGGTTTTGGAGGTGGATCCCCACAGAGGGGAATGGCTATAGCAGCCACAAGCAGCTCACAGCGAGCCTTAACAACCCCACAATGGGGGGTGGCTACAGCAGCTGCACCTAGCCCACAACACTGGGCCTAATTCCCACAATGGGGCCCAGCTACAGCAGCTGCATACGTCCCCACTCACTGTGAAATGACACACCATACAATTCCTGGGAACACCACTAGTAATGTGAACCCATGCCCAGGCCCATGTCCAAGGAAAAAACAGGCCAAAGGAGCCTTACACATTGGCTCCCTGAATATGAAAGGAGGTGGCTCAATGGTGCCAGAAGCCAAATGGGAGCAGATAAGTCAGCTCATGAAGTCAAAGAAAATAGACATACTAGCACTACAGGAGACCCACCTAACCAAGCAAAGCTGTCTCAGGCTGAACAATGTTTTCTGGAAAAGAATACACATAATTTTGACCATCACACCCGATACCACAAATGCCAGAGGAGTAGTGATAGTCCTCAACAAGGCCTCCATAAGATGGGAAGAGGTAAAAACAATGATAATCTACAAAAGCCATGCACTCCTGGTACAGATGCCATGGTCTGACACAACAGACTGCTCCTGCCTAGCAGTATATGCCCCAAACAACCTGCTTGAAAATAAGTCCTTTTGGGAAGAAATTGAAAACAACTGGCACACTCACAGGAGACCCAGACCACACTGTATGCTCAGGGACTTCAATTTAGTGAAGGACTCCCTGGACAGACTCCCGGCCAGATGAGACCCTGAAAACCAGACCAAAGCACTGATCATGGTCAAAAACCTCATGGGGCTGGTGGATGGATGGCAAAGAGAAAACCTGACAAAGACAGACTTTTCCTTCTACATGGAGGGCAGGAATATACAGTCGAGGATCAACTGAATATACATAAAGGAAAGCCTAATTCCCTTCAGCAGCAACTGGCAAATCAAAAGAACAGGGATAAGAATGGACCACCTACTAGTGTCTGCAAAGATTCTAAACCTGTGGACCCCCTACCAGGGCCCAGGCTGCTATGCAATGCCGGTCTTCCTCCTGGAACATAAGAAACTCCTAGATGAACTTAAGACCATAGGACTCAAGTACCAGGATAACCTAGAAGACATGGTAGCAAACTGCTCTGAAACCCTCAACCCCCAAATCCTACACCAGGATTTCAAAAACAATATCCTATTCACAATATGAGCTTTCTCAAAGAAGCTTACACCAAAAATTGAGAAGGAGCTACAAACACTGAAGGCAGACAAAGAGAATGCACTCAATAACCCACTTGCAGATGCAGAGGAGAAGAGTGCAGTGGCAGCCCTACTAGACACAAAAATCCATGACCTTGAAACCCTCAAATATGGCCATGTTTCCGACAACACTGCCACAAATTTCTTCTTGGAAGGCGAGATCCTGAGGAAGCCATGGATTAACGTGAATAAGGATCTGAAACCTAGAGATATGATTGCTGCAATCCATGACACAAGAGCTGAAGGTAGCCCTATCACAAGGAAATCCATACAAATCTCGGAGGTGGCATGACACCACCATGAACAACTCCAATCCCAGGATGCCCCCAAGGACAAGCAGGCACACAATGAGGCTATGGCCTGAGTCTTAGACCACATCAAGCCTCGCATATCTGAAATGCAAAGGCTAGACCTAGACTTCCCCATAGAGGAGGGAGAAGTCGAGACTGCCCTAAAAAAGCTACCTAATGGCAAGGCAGCTGGTATGAATGGCCTCCCCCAAGAACTGTGGAAAACCCTGAATGGAATGCATGAAAGAGACCAATCTGGGGACAAACCCACCTTTAACATCGCAAAAGCCCTGACAATGGTGTACAACAATATTCAAGTCCATGGAATGGCACTAGGCACAGATTTCTCAAAGGGCCGGCTATGCCCCATATATAAAAAAGGAGACCAAATGGACATCAGAAACTACAGGCCAATAACAGTCCTAAACACTGATTACAAGATGTACACAAAGATACTAACAGAGAGGCTCACTGGACCTGCCCTGGACCTTATACACCACAACCAAGCTGGATTTATGAGAAGCAGAAGGATAGAAGACCAAACCGACTTGGCAAACCTGGCAATACATTGGTGCAAAACTGAGGGCCTAAATGGGGTGATTGTATGCCTAGACCAGGAAAAGGCCTATGACAAAATACTACATGTTTTCCTATGGAAAACACTTGAATGCTTCAGCTTTTCAGAAAGTTTCATCAAGATGATACAGGCATTGTATAGCAATGCTAGCACAATAGTCATCCTAAATGGCAAAAAAAGCAAACCATTCATGGTAACAAGAGGAGTTAGGCAGGGTGACCCCCTCTCATGCCTGCTTTTCAACCTTGTGATAGAGTCCCTGGCCCAAATGCTCTGCAACTCTGATCTAGAGAGCCTCAGGCTGGAGGGGAGGGTGGAACAACTAATAACAATGCTGTTCACAGATGACACAACTGTCTACCTATCCGAAAAGGATGACTTCCAAAAGCTCCAAACCATCCTAAAGGAATGGTGTAATGCATCTGAGGTGAAATCCAATGTACCGAAGACAAACATGATACTGGTGGGCTCCAAGGAATACTGAGCAAGGGTCATTGAGACAAGGAAGACATCTCCAGAACTCCCCCTGATCCCTGCCCAAATTACACTAGCCAAGGATGGAGAAGCAATCAGGTTACTGGGTGCCTTCATGGGAAATGGGGTGGATGAACTGAGCATATGGGCCCTGACGATGGAGCTAATCACCAATGACCTGAACAGATGGAACAAAGGTTTCCTCACACAGGATAGGAGGTGCCTGATAGTGGGCATGGTGGTAGGGGGAAGAACCCAATACAAGACCAGCATTCAAGGTATGCTGTCTGAGATCAAAAAAAGACTCATCATGATGATCAGACAGTTCATGTGGGGAGAGGGGGTTAAACTCATAGTAGGCCTCGAAACACTATATAGACTGATAGAGCAAGAAGGGAAGAAACTGTTAGACCTCAAGTCAAGAAATGAGTCACTAGAGCTGATGAAGGTGCAAAGGTACCTATGACTGGGCAAAGAAAGACCTGCATGGGTGCAGATAGCAGATGAACTGATTGGGAAAAAGATCTGATGTAAGTGGAAAATAAATGAGAAAGAAGCCTACACAAACATCTTTCTACAAACCCTGGAGGTGGATACCCACAAAAAAGAAGATGGACTGCCAGCATCCCTCTGACATCTGCTCAAAACCATGAGGAAATATTATGTGACCTTTGACCCATTACTCCTGGATGGTGCAACAAAGCTTGAGATGCCAGTGTGGTACCACATCAGACTAGCACACACCAAGTACATGGGCTACAACTCCAAATGGGCAAAGTGCCAATGTCAAAACCACACCATGAGCATGGTAAGGGACCTCCTCACCATTGCCACTGCCACTGAGACCAACGATGAAAGGATGCACACCCCTGACCCAAAATGTGAATGCTGCTTCTGTGAGGAAGCAAGAAGGAAAGGATGCACACACCCACACAACTGCAGCAGGGTGGCAAGAACTCTACTGTGTAAGCTTGACTAGAGATGGTCACCCCTCAGCATGATCACAGGGAGAATACTCTCAGAGCAGGAGCTCAGAGAGGCAGACACTACAAAGAAGATGGTCTTCCTCCCAGAGATCAGAATGACTGGGTCTCTGAAAGAGGGTTTCTGAGTCCTCTCTGCCACCCCCCCACCCTTCATACTGGGTAACCTGGACTACTCATCCCCCCTGCTAACCAAGCACATCTGAGGACAGTCTACACAGATGGCTCATGCATAAACAATGGGAGCATAGATGCAAAGGCAGGGGCCAGCACCTGGTACAGACCAAATGACCCCAGAAACAAGGCTATCCAGATCCCGGAAAACATGACACAGTCAAACAACTCAGGTGAAATGATAGCTGTCCTACAAGCCATACTAGACTCCCCATCAGAGGATACCCTCCTCATAAAAAGTGACTCACAACTCATGATAGACGCACTCATAAAACAACTGAACAAATGGGAGGACCAAGGCTGGTTTGGAATTGCGAACTGGGAGATCCTACAGGCCATCATGTCCAGACTGCATGCAAGAAAAGGGGTGACTATCCTTGAGAAAGTAAAAGGCCACAGTGGCATTGAAGGAAACAAAGGGGCAGACACCTTAGTGGGGGAGGGGGCACTAAAAACAATTCCAGACAAAATAGACATCTCCCCCATGACAGGCTTCCACAGATCTGGCGCAAAATTGTGCAAAATCACCCAGGCTACCACCTATAAGGGCATCCTGAAATGCATGCCCCCTCCCACATGAAAAACCACAGCAGTAAACCTGGACATAACCAGGTGAGTGATCCACGATGCAACCGGCAAGGCCCCAACCAATTAAAGGATCTGAAAGTCCCTGAAAAACAAAACCTTTACAAAAGAAGTGAGGTCCTTCACCTGGAAAGTGCTGCACAGAGCTTTTAAACTAGGCAAATTCTGAGATAGGATACTCAACTGCGAGCACAGAGCAATGTGCAGAGAGTGTGACATGCTAGAAGACCTGGATCACATCCTAATGGACTGCAGAATGACAGGACAAAGCATGATTTGGAGACTAGTGGAAAAACTATGTGTTATGAGAGGGCTGGAATGGAAGAAACCAACCCTAGACATGCAACTAGGCTGCCACATGATAACTCCCAAGAGTGCTGAAGGTGGCACAAAGGGGGTGGAGAAGAGGTTCTACATGATTGTAGTCTCCGAATCCACCAGACTCATATGGCAGCTGAGGTGCAAGTGGAGAATAGCCCATGGGGCCAACCCTGAAAGAACTTTCTCAAACAAAGAAATCCATAACTGCTGGCAGAGTGTGATGATGAAATGGATAAAGTTAGACTGCCTTGCATTAAATGGGAAAAGATATGGCACTAGAGCTCTTAACCAAAACCTGGTCAAGGAGACCTGGCTAAACTTCCTGCCAAATGGGCATGAACTCCACACAGACAAAGCCTGGAGAGCAGCTGTTCAGGTTTTAGTGGGTATTGGCTGACCTGGTGGTAGCCAAGCCCCACACTATGAGTGTGTAAAAGCATTTCCTGATGGTGGGCCACAACCTCCATCAAGCATTTTAAATGTAGTATAGTAAACCTTCTGTCAAACAGGGCTACCTGTGAAGCTGCCTACTGACTATAGAACCACCAAAAAAAAAGAAAATATATATATATATATATATATTGTGAATGATACAGTGGCATCTAAAAGTATTGCACAGAATGTTTTTCTTTATATATTCTTGGAGCATGGCTCACAGTGTCTGGCAAATTTATTATATAAGATAGACCTTATAGAGTTAACATTTGCATACTCAGATGAAGAATATATGTCATGCCAGGCCCATTGGAAAATCATTGGCAAAGGGGTCACTCTTTAGCTATCTAGAGATGGTCACCAAAAAATCTGAAAGTATTTGGAGAGATAGTCCTTGGACAGTATAAGAAGGGATAATTTACAGATTGAAAATCTATAGAGCCATTTCCTTTAAATCTGGCCTCAAAGTAGCCAATTTTGAGCCCAAATAGGCAAAATGAGCTAAAATGGTGCAACATTGAAGCCATATTTAAAAGGAATGGCTTTATGGATTTTCAATCCATAAATTGTCCCTTTCTATGCTATCCAAGAACTATCTCTCCAAATATTTTCAGATTTTTGGTGACCATCTTTTTAGGTAGCTAAAAAGTGATCCCTTTGCTAATGATTTTCCAATGGGCCTGGCATGACATACAGTGGCTCAAAAAACTGTCCCAATGTTTCATACTTTTTAAAAGATGAATGCACCATGGAAAACTGATTCAATTATAAATGTTGAGTAAATTATGTAAAATACTATAACATCATAGCTACAGATTGAGCC
>JABAJS010000330.1:0-12710 GCA_018221635.1 Tephrocybe sp. 10521TJB
ACACTCAAGAGTAGTGGAAATCCTAAGAGAACTCAAATGAGGACTCCAGAAGTTGCATTGAGGTATATATACTATAAAGGTGCACTGCAATAGCTGTGCACACAGGAATACTAGCTACAGCAATAAGCACAGCCATGCATAGCATGCTGCACAGCCCTACATAGCCCTACATAGCATGCATATCAATAGAGGTAATTCTAAAGGTAACTAGATGTCCAATAATATGTACTAATGAATGAAGCCAAGATCAGAAGAGATTCTGTAAGTAAAAGGTTAGACAATTAAATAAAACCAAGTCCTGACAGTGGGAAGGTGCAGCAGCTGTCCAGGGTGCCATGGTGCATTGTGGTGCATTTCCAGAGAGTTGGGCAGACAATTGAAAAGATGAAGGAATAGATTGAACTGAGTAGTACTGAGAACAACATAGGTATTTAAGTGAATGTTAGTAGGTAGATCTGTGTATGTAAGTGAGTAAGTAAATGAGAGAAAGACCAGAATGTACATAGGAAAATAATGTCCATGTGTCAGGTAAGTAATAACTGCACTGTCAGTGTCTACATCGCAGTGTGGCATACCCAGGGAGACTCGGATTATCCGTCTCTCTTCAACTCTCCCCCTCAAGCCAAAGTCATCCTGAGCATGTGTACCTTGTCTTCAAAATCAGATTGAGCAAATGCTTTCATGAGAATATCAGTGCAGTTGTCCTTCAAGGTGCAGTGGAATAGCATAACTTCATTAGAAGCTGTGTTCACATATGAAATGATGTTGAATGTCATTGTATTTGCTATGAGTGTGAAAAACGGAAATGTTGGAAAATGAAATGGCTGATTGATTGTCAGTAATGAGATCTGTGGGTGCATCATCAGGAAATCCTAGTTTGGTAATGAGTGAGCAAAGCCAGATAATTTTGCAGGTGGCATAGCATAGAGCCATGTACTAGGCTTCCATGCTGCTGAGCACAACAGTGGTTTGTTTCTTGGTGCTCCAAGTGACGGGTCCACCAGAAATGATTGATATGTATCCAGATATGGATTGTCAGTGGGTTGGGGCTGTTACCAGTCTGTGTCAGAGAAAACACGAAGGATTTTGTTGAAATCGAAGTTGGCAGGGTTGTAAATGATGCCAAGATTGAGGGAACCCTTCAGGTAGCGAAAGACGCATTTGACAGTGATCCAGTGTTCGACTCCAGGATGAGACAAAAATTGGCTGAGATGCTGGACTGCAAAATATATGTCAGGGCATATAGTGAGTGATGCCCAAAGAAGCATGCCAATAGCAGAAGGGTAATTCTGCTGAATGTCGGCATCTCATGGATCCTTGTCATCAAGTTTGTGAAGTTTTACATTTGCATCCATTGGTGTGTGGACTGGGTGCGAATGTTTGAGTCCCATGCATGCCAAAATCTTCTCTAGATATGGGTGCTGAGATAATTTACTAGAACCATCATTGAATAGCATGATAGTGAGCCCAACAATGTGGTGGGCTTCTTCAAGATTGGTGATCTTGAATTTCACATTGATTTTGCATTTGACTAAGTTGATGATGTTGTCAGTGTGCACAAAGATAGACATGTTGTCGAAGTGAACTGCCACAATGGTGAATGAATCACCGTGACCTTGGATATAGATGCATTGGTCTGAAAATAGGCATGTGTAGCCAAGTTCTTGGAATAAAGCATCAAGAACTTTGTTCCACTCATATCCAGCCTGTTTAAGGCTGTAAATCATTTTGAGGAGTTTCCAGATGTGTAGAGTCCCATCTTCAAATCCAGGATGTTGCACAAGATAAATGTCTTCTTTGAGATGTGCATTGAGATAAGCTCCAATGATATCAACAGTATGAAATTTGAGACCATATGCGGCAGTGAGGGAAATGAGGAGGCAAAGGGTAGCCAGTCGAACAACAGGAGCATATGTTTCTGAATAGTCTATCTCAGGAATTTGAGTGAAACCATGTGCAACAAGGTGTGCTTTTGCCTTGACAAAGTTACCATCACCATCCAATTTAGTCTTCCAGACCCATTTGGATTTGATTGCATCATGACCAGGAGGCAAGTCCACAAGTTTGAAAGTACCAAGCCTGTCAAGCTGACTGATTTCAGCTTCCATAGATTTGGTCCAAAGAGAACTAGACAGAGCTTCCTTCACGCTAGAAGGTTCATCATGCTTGGCACTGATGAGCACTATATCTGGAACATCAGCCACAATGGCTGTGTCATCTGCTTTTAGAATGACAGGTTGTGTCAAAATGAGAGAAGGATTTGGCATGGATTTGGGTGCAACTGGAGTTGATTTGGGAGGTGTAGACACAGGGTTTTGATCCTGTGTAGACTTGACAATAGGTATATTCTCCCCCTCAAGCTGCAAAGGGTCAAAATCTTGAGTCTGCTTGGGGGTATCAGAAGTGATGTCATGTGGAAAAATGACATTATGCGATGTGGAAACTTTGCGAGTTTCAGGATTATAATAGCACCATGCCCAAGATTTGTCTGAGAGCCCCATAAAAATAATTTTCCATGGTTTTGGGTCCAGTTTGGAAAGATTAGTACCTTTGTGAAGTACCCAGCAGGGTGTCCCCCATTCCCGGAGTCCAGAAACATCAGGTTTCTTGCCACTCCAGACTTCCTCTGGTGTGACTTTGTCCAGAGCATGAGTAGGGGATCAATTCTTTAGGAAGGTTGCATAGGAAACAGCCTTGGGCCAGAGATGCTTGGGGATATTATGTTGGATGATCATGGCATGTATGTGTTCCATCAGAGTGCGATTAACTCTTTCTGCAATGCCATTCTCCTCAGAGGAGTGGGAAGCAATGGTCTTGATGCAAATACCATGTGTTCCACACCATGCGCACTGGATATCATTCAGGAACTCCTTGCCCTTGTCAAAATGGACAGCTTTGGTGCCTTACCAGTCTGAGCTTTCACAGACATCCTGTACTTCTCCATGGTTTCAACAGTGAACTCTTTAGTTTTATCTTTCAAGAAGTAAGTCACTGTTCTGCATGTCTTGCCATCTGTGAGTCTGATGTAATATTGGTATCCACCAATTCCAATAGTTCAGGCCAGACCCCAGAGATCGATTGTGTTCATATCTCCAATGCGATCAAATTTGATGCCAGACTCTTTTAGGAGTGGTGCACTGACAGCTTCAGCATTGTCACCAGTAGCCGAGGCCACTGGTGCTGGCATAGTGCCATCAACATAGTTTATTAAGTCAAGGTCAGTAAGAATGTCCATCATCTTTATTTTCCATACCACATAATTTTCAGCACCTTTCAGTGCATCAATGCGATGGTGTGATGATGACATTTTGGAGGTCATAGGAGTCAGTAGCACGAGATGAGAGTGTGGTTAGGTATGATGTAGTTTAATTGCAGGTGGGGCCCATAACCAGTTGGGCAGACAATTGAAAAGACGAAGGAATAGATTGAACTGAGTAGTACTGAGAACAATGTAGGTATTTAAGTGAATGTTCATAGGTAGATCTGTGTATGTAAGTGAGTAAGTAAATGAGAGAAAGACCAGAATGTACATAGGAAAATAATGTCTGTGTGTCAGGTAAGTAATAACTGCACTGTCAGTGTCTATGTCATGGTGTGGCATACCCAGGGAGACTCAGATTGTCCATCTCTCTTCAACTCAGAGTGTTGTGGCACATTTCAGGAGGTCCTGAGGGGTCCCAGGTGGGTTTGACAGTGTTTGGGGGCATTGTGGCACATCCCTGGGGCATTCTAGGCATTGTGGTGGCTCCCAAGGCATCACAGGATGGTTCTGGGGTGTTTCAGGTGTAGTGAGTGACATCCTGAGGTGCCATTGCAGGTTTTTGAGGGTCCAAGGGGTCCCTGTTCATCCAGGGAGGTGTTTTGGGGTGTTTTCAGGGGCCATGGCACATCACAGAAGCTGCATGGGGATAGTGGTTAGTTAGTGGTTGTGTGTGCATCCAAAAATGTCACACCAGGGGGGTATCCCATTTCCTGGGTCTCCCATTTCCCAGGCCTCCCCTTCCATCCCTCAACATGGTCAACATGGCCCCATCTCCAAAATAAAGCCTCACATCCCTCATTAGAGGGGAGGAGGGTGGTGTGGCAGCAGCAGTGGCATGGCAGCACTGGTGGTGAAGAAAAGAGGATGATGTGGCAGAAATGTCACACATATACAGGGTCTGTGAGGACTGCATGCAATTATAGTTTGTTAGGCTCAATGACATTCCACTCTCATACACATTAACCTGTTGGGTTTGGAGAAGTCCCATCTCCATGCATTCACCTGCTGGTAGTAAGGGTAATCAATCCCATTGCACATTTGGCAATCTCAGTTGCCACAGTTGTTGCCACCATTACAGATCTCCCTGGCTGCAGAATACTTCATCAAGGATGGTCATACCTCAGAAATCCATCAAAACTCTCTGTGGTCCTGAAAACTACTATCATTGGAGCTCTCCCTGACTCCAGGAACATCATCAAAGCAATGAACATGCTCTGGTATCCATTTTCTTGATGCTTCACATGTCTGATCTCTGCACATGATGTGGACCTGATTTAATCTGCTGATGCTGCCAGATCATGTGCCCTACCACTTTCTTCTTTATTGATCAACATGTTGGTCACATTATGCCTGATTCAATGTGGCATCTCACATGGGTAAATAGGATGAGAGTGAGAATGGAAGCGAAGAAGTATGGGTGTAGCTTGGTGAGTTTGTGTTATGATTTCAGGGTTATAATGAGCTATCATATGGGTTGTTAGACCACTGGGGGCCAAACTCATGAGGAGTTTGCTCTCTATTATATTAGACTTTTTTTTTTCTTTTTTTTTAATCCATTTAGTATTTCAGAGACTAGTTACATGAGTATATCAAATTTGTATGTCAGTCTCTGCAGTATGTCATAGGTAATGATTTGCAGACACTCCTTTGGGTACTCCAGCCTGATGTCTTTTCAAACATGCTGGTTATGCCCCATAGCCACTTTACTATAGTTTAATCCCTTGCAGGTGATACTACCCCCACTTTTTCAATCCCAGATCATCTGCTGTTAACATGCTGTCCCTACTCTACCTGATCTATTCTAAGTAATGCTTGTTCTGGCCCAGCTCTGGCTGAGTACTTTACACTCCCCCTGGTTTCCACTAGACTCCACATGCACTCCAGGTATATTCCAGGTAAACCCACATAGACTCCATGTAGACTCCATCTCAACTATAAAAACTCAAACTAATAAGATATCTAATGCCAACCTGGAGTGTACCTGGACTTTACCTGGACTTTACCTGGACTCTACCTGGACTTTAAGTGAACTTGGACTATAATCATAAGTACTTGCAATACATGGAGTCTACCTGGAGTCTACCTGGACTTTGAGTAATTTTCCACTATAATCTGCAGTACATGGATTCTACCTGGACTTTGAGTAACTTTGTAGTACAATCTCAAGTACTTGCAATACATGTAGACTCCACATGAAGTCTACATGGAGTCTACATTGACAAAGGTTCCCAGTCAACAAGTTTCACAAGTCCACATTCATGTAGACTCCATGTAGACTCCAGGTAGAGTCTATGATTAATACAATTCAGGGCATCTTGGAAGGGTTCGGCAGCCATCCAGGCATCAGGGCACATCATGTCAGGTTCCTGGCATATTGTGGTGCATTCTGGCAAGTCCTGAGGGGTCCCTAGAGGGTTTGGGTCTTGGGAAGGTTCAGCATCTGTCCAGGGCACCACAGCACATTGTGACATGTTTTGGGAGGTTCTGAGGGGTTCTGGGTGGGTTTGACAGTGTTCAGGGGCATCATGGCACATCCATGGGGCATTCTAGGCATTGTGGTGGCTCCCGAGACATCACAGGACAGTGCCAGGTGTAATGAGTGACATCCTGAGGTGCCGTGGCAGGCTTTTGAGGGTCCAAGGGGTCCCTGTTCATCCAGGAAGGTGTTTTCAGGTATTTTTAGGGGCCATGGCATGTTCCAGAAGCTGCAGGGGATAGTGGTTAGTTACTGGTTGTGTGTGCACCCTAAAATGACACACCAGGGGGGTATCCCACTTCCTGGGTCTCCCCTTCCATCCCTCAACCTCCAAAATAAAGCCTCACATCCCTCATTAAAGGGGAGGAGGGTGGTGTAGCAGCAGCAGTGGCATGGCAGCAGTGGTGGTGAAGGAAAGAGATGATGTGGCAGAAATGTCACATGTTGTGATGTTCAAGCCCAGCTGGAGTTTTCCGGACTGCTGTGACATGTCATAGGGACTTGAGTCTGTCAGGAGCAGGAAGACCCTTTGGTGTAACAGTTAAAATGGTGCACTTTTAGCTTAGTCAGCTTCTCCAAGCTCTGAGTTCAATTCTTCAATGTTGCAACTTTTTTCTTATTTAATTAATAAGAATAAGGGCATTCCTTAGGAAAGTCAGTCCACATAGACTCCTGTCCATGTCAATGTAGACTTTGGTGCTCTATCATTGTTCTGGCTGTAAAGTCCAGGTAGACTCCAGTTAGATCTAAGTAAAACCAGGGGGAGTGTAAAGTGCTCCATTTCATTGGCATTGGTTGTGTCAATTGGAAGCCACAGCTCAACCTTGAGCAAGGCCAGTGACAGGCATCATTGCTCATTTATTGATCAAATCTTGAAGCTTCTTGAAAATTTCCTGGATAGAAGGACTGGTTGAGAATTAGAAAAGACTGCAAGATCATTTTAATAGACAACAAGGCCTGAATTATTCTGTATATATAGGAGTGGATCTACATAAAATCATTCTGGT
This sequence comes from Tephrocybe sp. 10521TJB, assembly GCA_018221635.1. NCBI lineage: Eukaryota > Fungi > Basidiomycota > Agaricomycetes > Agaricales > Lyophyllaceae > Tephrocybe > Tephrocybe sp. 10521TJB. Next base: position 6,746 of record JABAJS010000330.1, read on the forward strand.
AGAAAAGGAGTCATTATTATTTTCATGCAGCTACAGGTTAAGAATTATTCTTGAGTGATTCTTACTCCTTCCCAGTCAATTATGGAAGGTCTGTATTTCCATAAACAGTGTTTATGGCTGAAAATTAAGTTTGATGTACTTAATTTTATTGGATGAGAAATGCATCTTATAAAGGCATCACAGCCCACATTGCTGCATGACATAGACCTAATGTTCTCCTTAGCAGATCTTATCCTTGCCACTTTCTTCTTCTGTCCCCTTACATTAATCACAACTGCAAAAGCTGCTTCTGTGCAAACTATCAACTTGGAGAAAAATGTATGTCTCCCCCAACCTTGCCTCATCATATACTGCTCAGAATGCTTTTTTAGACAGAGTACTTTCTCATGGGTTTTTGCCCCCACAAAAACTATATAGGCTGTGAAACCTACTTTGGCTTGACTGGCAATTGCCTTGGTATGAATGACAAGCCAAGAAATGTGACTACTCCAGTTTTGGCAATGGTTTCTCCTGGTCTTGTTTGCACATTGTATAAGTAGGTATTTGTCTCTTTCTTACTGGATATATCTGAATTTATACACTGGCAGCAATGTTGAATGTCATGGAGGGCACATCTTTGTGTTCCATGATGTTACACTTGTGTGGGAGACATATAAGTCATTTTTATGTGAAGAGAAGACCAATAGTCATGATATCAATATAGAGGTGAGTGGGAGCAGTTCTATCTATGACAAAGTATTATATACTCATCAAAAATTACATTGTCAAAATTCTTCAGGAATCCCAGTATGCCCAAATGAGTTTCTGCCCTTACCAAGACCCTACTCAGTGCATTTACTGGTGGATACCTCCTGGCAACTGTAACACAGTGAATATCAAGCTTTACAGTGGGACATTGTCAGTTTCCCCTAGTTTCACTTGTATAATGTATATGTAAGTATTTGGTCCTTTCTTATTAATACAACTGAATATATCTGAATTTCTGTGGCAACAGGAATGTTGGATGCCAAGAGCGCATCTCGGTGATTGATAATACCACAATTGCACAGTCATTCATCTGTTACATTGAAAGAAGTAGACCTACTTTTGCTTGAACTTACCAGAACTTGACTTTGACAAGAACTTCAGAATAATTTCACACATAATTTCCTGTAGTTAGAATAGGCAAAGCACAGGGGTCAAGTATGACAGCTAAAGCTGAAGTCTTGAGTTAGAAACTAAGTGTATTGAGTGAAGGGGTACTATGAGTTATATGCCCAGGACTAAGAACTTCAGCAGTGAATGTCACTGAACTTTGGTGTACAGTGACAAATGTCATTGTTCACTGACATATACTGATGAAAGCTGAGTAACATTGGCCATTGCCAAGAAATCATATCAATTGCTGATTAATGTGATAAGATATCAATGTTCCATCCTGTTCACCAAAGTTTGGTGAACTTTGCTGTATGAGCACCCATTGTTGTAACAAGGCCTGAAAAGGGTGCTGTGATGTACAGCATGGTATACATGGGACATGGAAGGATATACCACTGACATGGAGGGGTGTACAAGGGATGTGATAGTGTGTGAGCCTGGGTGAAGCATAAGATTGGTGGCAGTATTGAATGTAACATGGGATGCATTTATGTGGCTTACATGGTGAAGGATATCAAATTTTTCTAAAGTATATTGAAATTCACCCTGGTTCAGCAACATTTGGAATATAGGTTTAAATCAAATTGCTTGTGAGGAGGAGAAAGTTTGATGACAGGCAAGATCCTTGGACAGCAAAATTTCCTTATATTTACTCAACTATGGTGTTATTCAATGAAAATCATATATCAATTCAAGTGACAGTGTAACAGTGTGAAGGATGGCAAAAATGGCCAAATGACAGTGGTGATTAGCAAGATTCAGCAAAACTCAGTGAAAAATGTTGAATAGGAAGTTAGAAATAGGGCAAAATTCAGTGAAGGTCAATGAAGTACACTGACATTCCTAGTTTCAGGCATATTCCTAGTTTCAGGCATATTACTGAGTACTACTGACCTGAAGTCCCGAATTAGAAACTGAAGACTTCAGGTAGAACTAGCTACACTATATATACTGTTTGAAAGAGATCAGCTGAACATATGTAACTAAGGTACAAGACTGACAGATGGAGGAATGACAAGTGACAGATAGTCATCTGGCAGATGGAAACTGGCAGATGTGTGATAGAAAGTGATAGATGAATAGATGACAGAATGATGAATGGGGATAGATTGGGCATCAGAATAGACCACCATAGGTGCTTTTCTAACACTACATTGGGTGGATCAAATGTCAAACCCCGCCCTTTAATCACATAATCTATTCCATTGTGAAAATCACAAGACTAGTGGAATAAAATAATCCTGCCTTGGTGCATCACAATGGATGAAGTCTTGTTGCATACATTTTAACTCATAATAGAGGAAGACCTCTTTGAAGGAGCCATAGTAGCAGCAGCTCTCAATGCCTTTGCTGGTGAAGAGTCACAATGGATTCAGGCTGATTGAGGTCATCCAAAGTGCCTGTACCTTTGTTGAGCACAGCTACTTCCCAATCATCATATTGGGTCCTTGTGGTAGATTTTATATGAAAGCAAAGACATTTGGAAATACATCCCAACCATGAGTTTCAATGTTGCAACTTTTGATCTTATTCTGGACTGTCAGTTTGCATATGCATGGTAGTGGACATCTATACCCTGCCCTGATACCTCTTTAACATGTGCTCCTAAACCTGGAGGCCAATCTCTTGATGCTGCCAGTGCATTAGGACTTGTACTCCACTATCTTAACTCAATGATGCAGGAAATCAGCCTGCAGCAGATTTTTGAAATCATTCCTTCAACAGTTTCACATTTATGTCACCTCACATCCTAATACATCCAAAATGTCAAAAACAGCAGACATATAATATACCTTCCCCTTAAAAAGACTGAAACCTAAATAATCCACCATAAGATGAGCAGAAGGTGGTGTGCCATAGGCCTCAGGAATGGCTGTAATGATGACATTGTGTAAAGAATAGGCACCTTCTAACAGGCAGTGGTGTCAGGGGACAAGCACAGCAGGGTCTAGAGAAATTAAAAATAGTATTTCCAGAGTTACCTGTGGATTTTCATGATCTTATGAGTTATCATTTTATGGGGTCAGCTGGTGCAGTCAGGCAGCTTTAAATTTGGTAAAATCTTGCTGGCCCATGCACTGAAACAATGCTTTAAAAGCTGGGAGAAAAGAAGGGGAAAAATAAGTTGGTACAAGCAGAACTCAGGGATCCCCAGGGAGCAGATCCTTTAGGTTATTTTGTGCTTATTACTTTGGTTTGGAACACAAAAACAAAACCATTATATTATAGTGTGAATAAGCTTGAATTGAACTGAGCTAAGGCATACAAATCTACTTATTTTATATACAAATCCCATATCTTTCTACACTACTGCTAGTTGTGAATTGAGTTGAAGTACACAAAACCCATGTACTTGATGACATAGCTGGTCATTAATTCTTAAGGAGTCAATACTAGTTGACATCTGACAAGTCTATTACCACCTACCTCATCAGCACCAGATCCCCAATGCTGTAATTCAATATCCATCTGGGATTGAAGAATGCCAGGAGCTGAATGAACTTGTCCTCAACTCATGGGTGCTTTTGTGAGCATTGATGGGCAGAAGCTTCCTGTTCAGACATAATGATGAGGATATAAAGAATGTGTAAGGGCAACTTCTGGAGGCTATGGCTCAGTCACACAGCTGGCAAAGGGGAATCCAAAGTATATTAGATAGCTAGGAGTGTATACAGACATAACTACTCACCTGGCAAAGGGGAATCCAAAGAGAATAAGTCTAGGGAATCCCAATGCCAGGAGTGGATGCTTCTAGGGCCTCAGAAGCATGGGAAACAACTGTATAGTACACAAAAGCCACCATCAAACTCTAAAAAAATCCAGAGATGACAAAACTCTGGAAATTGCCAGAGGCCTGGGAAGTGATGACTAAATAATGACAAATCATGAAACTCCAGAAATTGCCAGAGTCATCAAACTCTGGCAACTGCTAGAGATAACTAAATAAATGAATGATTAAAAGGCAAGGAAATAAGTGAAATTGAATAGAGAGGAAAGAAGAATAGGAGGAAAAGGATAATCCCCTTACAGAATGCAGTATATAATAGGTAGCTGTCTGAGCATTTTGTCAGTTCTTTTCTTGCATTCTCAGCTCTAATTTAATTAAATTTACTGTGTTCTGATTTTTCAAAGGTGTCATTATTGCTGCTAATCTTAATGCACCAGAAAGCTGGCATGATGCTCATGTCACTCAACCAATCTTTGAGAAAACACACAAACACCTGATGGGTTCTACATGGTTGCAGACACAGCCTTTCCTTGTGAAACCTCTCAGACTCAAGGTCATATTTGTACACTACTCCTGTACTTTACACTCCCCCCTATATTCTGCTTTGAGTCCACTGGAGTAAATAATTGTTCATTTATTGTCCACTCAGAGTCCATACAGACTCTGGTCAGACTGCAGTCCACTGGACTAGCTCTACTGAAAATACAAAAGACTCACATTCAGTGGACTCTGAATGGACTCCACTGGATTGTGATTGGACCAAGAACTTGTAGGAAATACACTTCAGTACAAACTCCAGATGGTATTCCAATTATAATATTGTATAATCAAAAAGAAAAAATATATTGCAATATACAACAAGTTATTTCTCTAAACACATGGCAACAGCAATAGCCAGGAGTTCAACATCATCCAGGGTGGTCCAGGGTGTTGCATGGTGTCACAAGGTGATGTGGGTGGAATTTCAAGGCATATCTGAGGGATCCCAGGGTGGTTCCATGGCGTTATGATTGATCCTGGGGGCTCAGGGTCATGCTGAGAGCATCCAGGGGTGTTGTATTTATGTTTGGGAGTTTCTGCTGGTCATTCAGATGTGTTCCAGGGTATTTTAGAGGGGCATGGAGTGTCCTGGGGTCTTTTCTGGGGCTCTTCAGAGGGGTTCTGAGTGCATTTTGGGGGTTCAGATGCATGCTGGGGTGCCAGGCATATTGTGAGCCATTCTATTGGGTCAGTGCGAGTGCTCTGATGGGCTGTGGGCTGTCTTGGTAACTGTGGGGGGTCCTATTGTCAGTAGTGGTGGTGGTGGACCCAACAGGGACACACCAGGGCAGTATCCTTCTTCCTGAGCCTCCCCTCCTTCCCTCAATGCATACCCAGACTCCAAATGAACCCTCACATCACTCATTGGAGGAGAGAAGGGGAGTGGGGTGGCAGCTATGGCATGGCAGCAGTGGTGGTGGAATGAAAAAGATGATGTGGCAGAATGTCACACATTGTGATGTTGAAGCTCAGCCAGAGTTTTTTGGACTAATTTTGTGTACTTAGGGAGTTTGATTTTGGTAATATTACAAGACCTCTTGGTGTAGTGGTTAGTGATGTGATATAATATTCATTTAATGACAAGCTCAAGAGTCCAACTCTCTGAAAGTGAAAACTTTTTTCTTTATCAATAATAACAACAGCAGTAAACACCTCTAGATGTGGTAAAGCAGAGTCTCAGTGGAGTCCAAACAGACTTCAACTGGACTGTTACAGTTCAGTTTATGGGTACAAAGTGGTCCACAAAGAGTCCATTGGAGTCTGGTCAGACTACAGTCTGCTCACAGTTTGTGGACTAGGAATGAATTCACTGGACTCCACCCAGACTCTACCTGGACTCTGCTTGGGCTCTGCCTGGACTGGACACAGGTAACACTGCAATTTTGGAGGTTTCATAATTTGCTCAGAATCTAGATAGACTCCAGTGGACTCCAGTGGACTCCAGGCAATCTGGGTGGACTCTGACCAGATAAAGGGGGGGGGGGGGGGGTGTTATGTCCCCCACCAGCCAAAGCTGGGCAGTGTGAAGGCTAGTTGGAAAGGGATTTATAACCAATAAAA
>JABAJS010000331.1:0-12697 GCA_018221635.1 Tephrocybe sp. 10521TJB
AACAACCTCCGAATACCAACGATCCTTCTAAAACGAAGCAATAGGTTCTGTGTAAGGGACGCTGTCGCCAGTGCCCCCCCCCCCCCCCCCCCAAAGAGGCCATGCAATTGACCAATACTGATATGCATGTAAATTACAAGTGTATAAATATCTCAAATAAAGCTAGTATTGAATAATCAGCATTTAAAATTGTAGACACAATAAAAATACACCCTCACTTTCACAAAAATTCCAAGATTGATGATGTAACAAGGTGGTGCAGAGCTTTGTCAAGACATCTAAAATGTCAAATGGAAAAAAAAAGGCGATGGTGGCATAGGAAGGAAAGGTAGCCACATGGATCTGTCACAGATCTTAGCTCTAAGTAAAGAGAATGGAAAAATGTCAGTTGGGAATGATAAGTAGCTGCGGAAATGATGAAAATTTTAGAATCCACATGCATAAAGGTCATATGGCAATACCTGGGATAAAGAATGGAATGGAGTGCAAACAATTGCATCATCTCAGAGGCTTCAGAAATGAGGTCTCTCTCTCAAAGCTTGTTCAACATTAGCTTTGCACTGTCTGGATTGTCACTGGGACATCTTAAGAGCACAAAGCCCTGTGCCAAATCTCCACCTGTTCTAAAAGACCATCAGACTTGATCCAAGAGACCCAACAGCATTATATCAATGTTGAAGACCTTCCAGATCCTCCTTGCATTCAATCAAAGAACTTTAGATCAAAGCAAACTAGTTCATTACCTACAAATCAATTACTTTCCAAAATTTCACAAAGCACAATGGCTGTACCAAGAGACCTCATTAAATTACCAATCTCAATGAGTAGAGATGCTCTGAAGTTTGTACATACTCAACCTGCTGAGGTCCATCGATTCATCAAGAAAATGGAAACCTTGTTTGGGTTGGCTGGCATAACAGAGGATGCAGAAAAGAAGAATCACTTACTTGACTATGTTGATGCTCAGACAGAAGAAGAATGGCGTGGACTTGACACTTTTGAAGAAAGCTGGCAGAAATTCACTAAAGAAATTCTTCAGTCTTATTCCAAAGCAGTTGATGGTTCTGGGAGCGTTGCCACTCTGGATTGCATTTGCCAAGAGCATATGAGACTAAGTCAGAATGATCAAGAAGAGATACACTTGTTGATGAGGAAATTTCATGCAAAAGCTAAGAAATTAAAGGATATCTTATCCAATGGAGTTTTAGTGGCAAAGTTCTTGAAGTGTTTAACTCCAAAGTTTTTGGAGTTAGTGCAAGCAAGAGCTCTCATGAAATATGGGCACTACAAGGACAATTCACATAACTGTCACAAGGACAACCAATATGACTTGAAAGAGATCTTTGCCATTGTCATAACTCTGATTGACGGTGTGTCTGAAGATAGTGATCAAGACATAGAGGAGAAGTCTAAGAGGTCTAAGTCAGTAAATATCAAAGAGGATGAATCAGATACAGAAGAAAGATTAGCCAGCATTCAAGATGGAATGATGGCAATGAGTAAAGAGTTGGGAACATTGAAGAGTTACCTGCAGAATATAAAATATGAATCAGTCCACAGGTAGTGGTAAGGGTGGAGGACTCCTTAAAATAGGAAGTACTGCTCCAAACCTATCTACAATGCAGCAGCAAGGGAATTCTGGAAGTGTGTACTGTTATCATTGCTGGGAAGTTGGTCATCATATTCCAGATTGTGAACACTTGAAGCAACAGATTTGAGAAGGAAAGGTGAAGATATTGGATGGCAAGGTTAAACTTGCTTCAGGAGATTTGGTTACTTGTCAACCTCCAAATATATCACCTAAGGATTGCATCAATAATGTCATGGAACCTAAGGCAGCTTTACATTATGGATGGGATGAAGAGAAACTGGAGGACACACCCTAGGTCAGTGTTTGCAAATGCAGTTCAGGATGTTCATGACGATATTATTGAGAGGATCTCGAAAGATGACAAAGTGAGAAACAGTGATGGAAATGCAACTGTAGCTTCTTTAGTTAATACTAGGAGCTCTGCAAATGTTGCTGAAGTACAGAAACACAATGAGAAGGATTTTTAGAAAACTCAATGAAGGCAGCTAGCAAAGAGAGTGTGGTACCTAGTCAATCATTGCCAGAGAGGAGTACTAAAGAACCACATAATCAAGAGGTTGAGCCAGTAAAGGATAAAGAGAAAGGAAATTTACCATTTGCTTGGGTACCAGCAGTTAGTGGGGAGCCAGTGGTGCCATTTGAGAAAGGATTCACAGGAAAGGAGGGATGGTCAAGGAAAGAAGATGTAATAGTGAATAAGATTTTGGACACAGAGGTATCAGTGAGAGCTAGGGATTTGTTGAATATACTCAGTATGCATGATGCCTTTGGAAGAAATTTGGATCAAAGATCTGAATATGTAAATGCAGCACCATCTAAGGTATTATCTCAGGAAGAAACAGAGTCAGAGAATTAAGCAGAAATGGTTAATGTGGATGATCTGCAACAGGCAACATACCATATTGTAAAAGACCAGTATGAAGGAGTACCTGTTAGAGCAGTTGTACATGAGGACTGTGTGGCAACCTATTTGGAGAAACTTCCACCAGGAGAGAAACCTGTGGTGTTGTATGTGGCATGAGACTTGCAAGTCCTTTGATCCTTATATTCCATAGTAAATGAAGAGAGTAAGGTGGAAGCAATTCTTGACAGTGGTTCACAAATTGTTTGCATGTCATTAGAGAAAGCCTTAAGTGTAAACTTAACTTGGGATCTGGATATATGCTTGTGCATGGAGAGTGCTAATCAACAAGTCAATGAATCCTTAGGCCTTGCAAAGAATGTACCATTCAAATTTGCAGATGGGTTCACAATCTATTTGCAGGTACACATATTTGACAAGCCAGCCTATCCAATCCTACTAAGGAGACCATTTGATACATTGACTGAGAGTAATGTACAGAATTTAAGAGATGGAGGTGCGATTATTATGATCCAGGATCCAAATTCTGGGAAGCATACCACATTACCTACATATGAAAGGGGAAAAGGAAAGTTAGTAAAGAAAGAGTCAGTGGGGGAGAAAGAAATAGCCTTGAGGAGTTGATTAATAGTCAAGGAGAGGCAGCAGTATGTATAGAAGGCAATTTGGAAGAGGGATTTCACATCAGTGGCTTTTGTGCAAAGGAATCAGAAATGGATACAGGACAATTGAGAGATGCATATCTGGCAGCCTACAATGCTAGTGTACAAGCAGGAGAAAGTACCAAAGAAATATTATCATCTTACCTATTAGGAAGGAATGAAACAATTTCTGGTGCAATATCAGACATAATATCTGTGGAGAGTAGTTGCTGTGAGTCAGTTGAGGTAATTGCATCAAAGAAATATAAACCTGTGGCAAAGAAAGTAAGGCCAATATTTGGAACATCTTCAGAAGAATTTTGGATTGAGCGAAATATAACTGGAGAATCCTTGGCTAATATACCAAAGCTAGTACCCAATCCACCTATTTTTACACCAACTGGGAGGTATACTGCAGAATGTAAAGAGGTTATAGAAGAAACTTTAGCAGATGGGTTTCTTTGGCCAGAAGAGAAGAAGCTGGTACACCATGTCGATGAACAGAGAGGAAGATTTAAGGAGGAATATTTCAAACCAGTAACAATGGCAGTAGTACCATATTAGTCTTGGGTACTCAGGAATATACCAAAACCTCCTGGAATTTATGATGAAGTATGTAAGATAATTAAGAAGAAGATGGATGCAGGAGTGTTTGAGTGGTCAAAATCATCTTACTTGTCACAATGGTTCTGTATGATCAAGAAGGATGGAAAAAGTCTGCATCTAGTACATAGCTTGGAACTCTTAAATAAAGTGACTATTTCACACTCAGGGCTGCCACTTACAACTGAGGAGCTTGCCAATCACTTTGCAGGAAGGGCATGTGGAAGTATGTTTGATTTATATGTTGGGTATAATGAATGGGAGCTTGATCCCTGTTCAAGGGATTATACCACATTTCAAACACCATATGGTGCCTTAAGACTGGTGACGTTACCAATAGAATGGACAATTTCAGTGCATATTTTTCATGAAAATGTTACATACATTTTACAAGAAGAAATTCCAAAGGTTACTCAACCATACATTAATGATGTACCAGTACAAGGACCAGAGACATGTTATGAATTAACAGATGGTGGTTTCGAAACAATTCCTGAAAATTCAGGGATTTGATGTTTTGTCTGGGAACATATGCAGGATGTGAATCATATTTTGCAGTGAATAAAATATGCAGGGGGAACCTTTTTAGGAACCAAAGCTATTATATGTGCAGAAGAAATTACTGTGGTGGGACATCTGTATTCATATCAAGGACGCAAACCAGAAACAAAGAGATATGCTGTAGTTATGAGATGGGGAGATTGTAAAAACCTGTCTGAAGTATGACAGTTCCTGGGAACTTGTGGAACATTTAGGATGTTTATAAAAGACTATGCTAAGATCTCAGAACCAATTAATAGGTTCACTAAGAAAGACATACCTTTTGAATGGGGTGAAGAGCAAAGAGAAGTCATGAAAAAAATGAAAAATGCATTAGCAACCTGTGAAGCCTTGAGACCATTGGACTATGAGGCAGATGGAGCAGTAATCCTGGCAGTTGATACATCTTAGATGGCAGTAGGATTTGGAATATTTCAAGAAGATTCTGAGAATCCACACAGGCATACTTGTGCATGATTAGGTTCAATAACATTGAATGAGTGAGAAGCAAGATTTTCACAACCTAAGAGAGAGTTATATGGGTTGATGAGATTGCTGCAAGTAAATAAATAACAGTTATTAAGTTGTAGAAAGTTGGTTATAGAGACAGATGCAAAATATTTGAAAGGGATGCTCAGTAATCCTGGGATTGGTCCAAATGCAACAATCATGCATTGGATAGAAGATGTCTTGATGTATCATTTTACCTTGAGACATGTTCCAGAGAAAGCATTCAGTATGGATAGGCTGTCTAGGCATCCTAAACAACTAGGTGATGAGGAATATGCACCTGTCAGTCCTGAATTTATGAATGAGCCAAAGTTTGAATACCCAGAGCATGATGATGAAATATCAGGCTGGGAGAAATATGTACCTTTAGAGTTGAGGGAATTTGCAGAGGAAATTGACACTAGAGGTGGATACCTTCAGGGATTAGCTAAAGGGATTGAAGATTTTGAGCAGGAATTGTCATGGGCATATGACCTGGAAAGTCAGATAAAGGATGGAGTTGTCAAATCAAAACTACCCTTTAGTCCTGTAGCAGTAATGACAATGACCACACCACTAGCAGAACAAGAAAATAAAGGTGGGGAGGACAATGTGTATCCAGAAAAACATAGAAGTGAGAAAGGGAAAATCATGGATAATTTACTGGGGGTTGTGAAAACTTGGTTAAGGAATCCAGGATTACAACCTACAGAGCAGGCAATATCTGGTTGGAAATTAGAAAGTTTTCAAAAGTTTGCCTGTCAGTTCTTCATTGATCAAAAAGGAAGACTGTATCATCGAGGAAATCATGGAAAACATAAGCTAATAGTTGAAAAAGAAAGGAGAATATATATGTTGCAGTCAGCACATGATGTACTAGGGCATCATGGAGCATATGCAACAAAAGAATTGATTACAGAGAGGTTCTGGTGGCCAGAGATTGAAGCAGATGTTCAGTGGTATGTTAGAACTTGCCATTCATGTCAGATATGACAGAAAGTAGCAATACAACATGAACCCACTGTTTCATATACACCTTCAATCTTTGAAATATTCCATGTTGACACCATGCATATGACACCTGCATCAAATGGATGTAAGTATATTGTACATGGGAGGTGTGCATTGTCCACCTGGATGGAAGGATGCCTGCTGAAGCATGATAATCATAAGTTGATTGCACAATGGTTATTTGAAGTGTAATATGTCAGTGGGGATGCATGAAAATGATTGTTACAGACAATGCAGAACAATTTACGAAAGTTCTACACTGGTTAGAAAAGAAGTATGGCATAAAAGGCATAACCATAGCACCCTATATAAACAAGTCATTCAATGCAAAGATGAAACCTTGCTATCTTGATCCAATGGTAGTATTAGCCAGGACCTGTGGTGGAAATTATGTTCTTGCTGAACTTGATCAGTCAGTATGGCATGAATGAGTTGCAACCTTTAGGGTAATACCCTACAAAGCATGCAAATCAAATTGCCTTACCAGACAGCATTGAGAAATGGATAGATATATCTTTGAAAAGGTTAAGAGAGTTAAAAGATGAGGACTACAGTGAAGACAATGAAGTAAATGAAGATATCTATTTGAGTAACATAAGAATTCACTGAGAGACACAAGATTCAACATTGGAGACATATGAAGTACTGGATAAACAAGGGTAATAAAAAGAGGCACCAATGAAAGGGGAAATATGTCAGAAATAGTATTATTCATCTATATCTGACAGTAAGGAAAGGGATGATTAGTAACTATGGATAAACAGTTTACATGGCAGCATTGATAGTATTAGCAATATCATTAACTTTATTGTCAAGCTGCTCAATGACCTCATTGTCAGAATCATCCTTAGTGACCTAATATGTGATTAGAATTGAAACAAGACTAAAAAAGAGAGAAATACCTTGGCCTTGATCTTGCTAATCTTAAGATCATGGATAAGAATACCAGTATTTTCAATAGCTTGGTTGTTGAGAGCAGCATTGACAGCCTCGCAGTGAGAAATGATTTGGTGGCAGAATTGGCTGGTAATATTGAGTGTGAAGATCTGCTGGGAGGCAGCCTCACCAAGTCAAGCAGCATAATCATGGAGCACACCTTTAGAAAGTTTACCCTGCTGAAGAAGAAGCTCATCAACTTCCTGAAGAAGTTTATTGGACTCTTCTCCATCAGCATGATAACTACCTTGATATGCAAGTTAGTTAGATAGTAAGAGACAGAGATAAATAACATACCAAGAGAAGGAGAAAGTCTGGCTTTCTTGGAAACAGGAGCTTCATCATTATTGCTCTTGACATAGTGTGAAGCCAGGGAGAATTGCAAAAAGAGGTCATAGAGGTTAGATACTTGCATCTCTAGAAAGCAAACAAAGGAGTACTCACAACAGATTTGCATTTGGAAGGACAAGAAGCAGGCATACTTAACATTTCTACATCCTCATCAACTTGATTGCGAGAGTGATGGTTATTTTCATGACACTTGGCCTAAAAGAAGTGAGAATCAAGAATGAAGAAATAAAGGCTATAATTACCTCAAAGTGTTCATGAGCAGCATGAGCAGACAGACGGTCATTATAGAATTTGCAGAAGGAATCTGCAAATTGAAAGAAGACTTTGCCACCTGCAGAGGTCTTCATAAGGCTACAATTGCAACATTCAAGGACACTCTGTAAGGCATCAAAGAATCCAGCCTGGACTGAAAGACGCTCAAATTCAAGAGAGTCAACAAAGTTCTAAAAAGGTAGTGATGAGTGGATTGGTCAAAGGATAAAGAAAAATAAATTACTAGCTCAGCCACAGCAACATGACGAGTAACAGAGACAGGAGAGCTACAGGATTTAGCATCCTCAAAGTGTCCAATGCAAGCAGTGGAAAAGTGGGAAAGTGTTTAATGAATCTGATCTTTTAATCAGGATTCCTGACAATAACACTTTCAAGGATGGATAATGGATCCTGAGGACTGGCAATAAGAGAATTGCGAGGACCAGTAGGAGGAGACATGGTAGAGAAAGGATAAAAAAAAAACAAATTGAGAAGTGGTGTAAAAGAAGAACTGGTAGTTGGATAAGAAGGATGATAAAATCATGAGTATTTAAGCAAAAACTTTGAGGGAAGTAACTTAAGCTCTAACCAGGGGAAGAATGGGCATAAAAGGTGTTGAAGCTAAAGCTGTCATGCATCAAAAGTGCTACATTTGATTGAGTATGGAAAAGTGTCGACTGAGGACAGTCTGAATCAGGTGGGGGGGAGATGATATGCATGTAAATTACAAGTGTATAAATATCTCCAAGAAAGCTAGTATTGAATAATCAGCATTGAAAACTGTAGATGCAATAAAAATACACCCTCACTTTCACAAAAATTCCAAGATTGATGTAACAAGGTGGTGCAGAGCTTTGTCGAGACATCTAAAATGTCAAATGGAAAAAAGGTGATGGTGGCATAGGAAGGAAAGGTAGCTACATGGATCTGTCATGGATCTTAGCCCCAAGTAAAGGGAATGGAAAAATGTCAGTTGGGAATGATAAGTAGCCACAGAAATGATGAAAATTTTAGAATCCACATGCATAAAGGTCATATGGCAATACCTTGCATAAAGAATGGAATGGAGTGGCTGTGAGGTCGAAAGATATAAAGAGGGAAAGAAAAATAGAAGGAGGGCAGTTTTCGAGACCCAGAAAAGAGCTCGAGAGTTCCTAGAGAGTGAACTCTTTTTCTAGAACTTCATAGAAAGATCTAATAGTTTCTTAGAACTTTATAGAAGTGATACTGAATTACTAGAAGCTCGTAACATAGTTAAAGAACATTCTGGAATTTTGTAGATGACTTGTAGATTTCTGTAGAATACTGAAAAGCTTTTCTACATCATTATTGCATTATAACTGAAACTCATAGTCAATGCCAATGTGAGACATTGCTATTTGGAGTGCCTTAGTTGATCATGATCAACCTGGCCATTTGGTTCTTTTAGCATTACAATAATATGGTTCCTTGATTGATTACATTCTATATAGAATGAACCGTTGAGTCTGACTTGATCTGTTATTTGGGTTTTCCAAATACAGACTATCCTTCAATATTCAATACAATTGAATGAATCTATGTCATTGTATTGGTCTTCCAAGCAACTGAATGTCCATGCCCAAGGTATGGGCTTTTAGACATAATAATTGTTGCCTTAGTTACTAACATACTAATACTTCTGGCTGAGTTGTATGTGTTAGACACACAAATTATGATTAGACCTTCAAATGGTTGTTATTTGGGGTTCACAAAATAGCATAATCAATCACTTGTTAATAGTGCAGGACAGGCTTCACTTCATTTAGCCAGTCCTTTTGTAATTTACTACATGCATAGTGCAGAACAGGCCTCACTTCATTCAGCCAGTCGTTTTTGTATTTTCCTACATCCTAAGTGCAGGACAGGCCTCACTTCATTCACCCAGTCCTTTTCTATTTTACTATACATTAAGTTCACCATACTACCTCATGTCAGAATCACATAA
This sequence comes from Tephrocybe sp. 10521TJB, assembly GCA_018221635.1. Taxonomy (NCBI): domain Eukaryota; kingdom Fungi; phylum Basidiomycota; class Agaricomycetes; order Agaricales; family Lyophyllaceae; genus Tephrocybe; species Tephrocybe sp. 10521TJB. The sequence goes on from JABAJS010000331.1 coordinate 9,243, forward strand.
AACCCATCAACAAACAAACAAACTCTATCCCTTCTTTTCTCACACTTTCTCCATCATCATTTCACTTTCTTCAACCATCCCTTCTCATACATCAGCAGCATACACCCACTTTCTTTGTAGTCCAATCTAAATCATAGTTATCAGTTGGGCAGACAATTGAAAATACGAAGGAATAGATTGAACTACTGAGTACAGAGAGCAATGTAAGTATTTAAGTGAATGTTCATACATAGATCCATGTCAGTAAGTAAGAAATGAGAGAATAGCTAAAGGGTGCATAGGTAAGTAATGTCCGTACATCAAGGTAAGTAATAACCACACTGTCAGTGTCTATGTCGCAGTGTGGCATACCCAGGGAGACTCAGATTATCTGTCTCTCTTCAACTCTCCCCCTCAAGCCAAAGTCATCCAAAGCATGTGTACCTTGTCTTCAAAATCAGATTGAGCAAATGCTTTCATGAGAATATCGGCATGGTTGTCCTTTGAGGCACAGTGGAATAGCATAACTTTGTTAGAAGCTATGTGTTCACATATGAAATGATGTTGAATGTCAATGTGCTTGCTATGAGTGTGAAAAATGGAATTGTTGGAAAATGAAATGGCTGATTGATTGTCAGTAATGAGATCCGTGGGCACGTCATCAGGGAATTCTAGTTCGGAAATGAGTGAGCGAAGCCAGATAATTTCGTGGGTGGCGTGGTATAGAGCCATGTACTCAGCTTCCATGCTGCTGAGCACAACGGTGGTTTGTTTCTTAGCACTCCAGGTGATGGGTCCACTAGAAATGATTGAGACATATCTGGATATGGATCGTCAGTCATCGGAGCTGTTGCCCCAGTCTGTGTCAGAGAAAACGCGACAGACTTTGTTGGAATCGAAATCAGCAGGGTTGTAAATGATGCCGAGATCGAGGGAACCCTTCAGGTCATGAAAGACGCATTTGACGGTGGTCCAGTGTTCGAGTCCAGGATGAGACAAAAATTGTGTGGCATGGATCATTGTTATCAAGTTTGTGAAGTTTTACATTTGGATCCATTGGTGTGTGGACCAGATGCGAATGTTCAAGTCCTATGTGTGCCAAAATCCTTTCTAGATATGGGTGCTGATATAGTTTAATAGAACCATTGTTGAAACATGTGATAGTGAGCCCAACAATGTGGCAGGCTTCTCCGTTTTGTGTTTGACTAAGTCAATGATGTTGTCAGTGTGCATGAAGATAGATATGTCATCAACGTGAACTGCCACAATGGTAAATGAATCACCGTGACCTCAGATATAGACACATTGGTCCGAAAATAGGCACATGTAGCTAAGTTCTTGGAATAAAGCATCAAGAACTTTGTTCCACTTGTATCCAGCCTGTTTAAGGCCGTAAATCGTCTCAAGGAGTTTCCAGACATGTGGAGTACCGTCTTCAAATCCAGGAGGTTGCACAAGGTAAATATCTTCTTTGAGATGTGCATTGAGGTAAGCTCCAATGATGTCGACAGTATGAAATTTGAGGCCATATGCAGCGGCGAGAGAAATGAGAAAGTGAAGGGTGTCAAGTCGAATGACAGGGGCGTAAGTTTCCGAATAATTTATTTCTGAAATTTGAGTAAAACCATGTGCAACAAGGCGTGATTTTGCCTTGACAAAGTTACCATCACCATCCAATTTAGTCTTCCAGACCCATTTGGATTTGATTGCATTGCGACCAGGAGGCAAGTCCACAAGTTTGAAAGTACCAAGCCTGTCAAGCTGACTGATTTCAGCTTCCTTCATGCTAGAAGGTTCATTGTGCTCAGCACTGATGAGTGCTATATCTGGAACATCAGCCACAATGGCTGTGTCATCTGCTTTTAGAGTGACAGGTTGTGTCAACGGGTTTGATGGACGTGATGCCAGATTGTTGATCAGTCTATTATCAAGTGGCTGTGATGTGGCAATCCAGGCTGATTTAGGATGTGAAATGAGAGAAAGCTTTGGAGTGGATTTAGGTGCAACTGGAGTTGATTCAGGAGGTGTAGACAAAGGGTTTTGACCCTCTATAGACTCGACAATAGGTATATTCTCCCCCTTGAGCTGCAAAGGGTCAAAAACTTGAGTCTGCTCAGGGGTATCAGAAGTGATGTCATGTGGAAAAATGACATTACACAATGTGGAAACTTTGCAAGTTTCAGGATTATAATAGTGCCATGCCCAAGATTCATCCAAGAGCCCCATAAAAAAAATCATTTTCTGTGATTTTAGGTCCAGTTTGGAAAGATTAGCACCTTTGTGAAGTACCCAGCAGGGTGTCTCCCATTCCTGGAGTCAAGAAACATCAGGTTTCTTGCCACTCCAGACTTCCTCTGGTGTGACTTTTCCAGAGCACAAGTAGGGGATCGATTCTTTAAGTATGTTGCATATGAAACAGCCTTGGGCTAAAGATGTTTGGGGATATTATGTTGGATGATCATGGCATGTACATGTTCCATCAGAGTGCAATTAACTCTTTCCATGATGCCATTTTCCTCAGAGGAGTGTGGAGCAGTGGTTTTGATGCAAATACCATGTGTTCCACACCATGTGCGCAGGACATCATTCAGGAATTCCTTTCCCTTGTCAAACCTGACAGCTTTGAGTACCTTACCAGTCTGTGTTTTTACAGACATCCTGTACCTCTCCACAGATTCAACAGTGGACTCTTTAGTTTTATCCTTCAAGAAATAAGTCACTGTTCTGCGCACCTTGCCATCTGTGAGTCCGATGTAATATTGGTATCCACCAATTCCAGTAGTTCAGGCTGGTCCCCAGAGATTGATCAAGGTCATATCTCCGATGTGATCAAATTTGATGCCAGACTCTTTTGGGAGTGGTGTGACATGATTCTTGGCTTGGACACAAGCCTCACATGTCTGTCCACTTTCCTTCCCAGTTACCTTCATCCCCTCGACCATCTCCTTGCTCAACAATAGCTTAACAGCAGGCATGTGCATGTGGCCAAAAATGCGATGCCATTTATCCCAGGTGTGTACAACCAGAGCTGTGTCATGGCTGGGATGTATTACTGATGCATCAAGACTGTAGAGGCCACCAGATTTTGTGCCATGGAGGATTTTGTTCTTGGAGCTGGGAGCATATACGCGAAGGAGTTTGCCTTTGAAACCAAGGGAGAAGTTGGCGTCAGTCATACAACTGACAGAGACCAGGTTGAATGGAGCTGTAGGTGCATGCACAGCATTCTTCAATGTTATTGTAACAGATTTCTCACCAACTTTGCACAGCAACCTGACAGTGCCTCAGCCCATGCCAGAGGCAGATCCAAAACCATTAATTTGGTGTCCAGGAGTCGAGACATATGACAAGAAAGCTGTGCGGTCCTTGAAGATATGAGAAGTGCATGCGCTGTCAGCAAGAATGGACTGTGGAGCAGGGGTACCAGCTAGAGCAGTGTCGGGAATGGTTGAGGGAGTGGATATGAAGGAGTAGTC
>JABAJS010000332.1:0-12677 GCA_018221635.1 Tephrocybe sp. 10521TJB
AGGGATGCAGCTAAAAGAACAAACGAAGCTATAGAACAAAATAACGTATCAACAGGCCGGGTGTTACATATTGAATGTCTCAATGGACTTACCGCCGTTGCCAGCTATGTCGTCGGCTTGCGTATGGACTAGGCATTGATATCTTGCTGGTAAACATTGTTTAGAGATCCTTACCTGTTTTTTTTAGCTGGCCCTTGTATGCCAATCCTTCACGTCGAAGACCCACGCGAAATCACTCCTCACTCGCACCACGAGGGAATTGAGGCTTGTACGACCCCCTCGATATTGTGAATCCTCACCGCGTCATCGTGCAGCCTTACAGATCATCGATCATTCCCTTCGGGAGCCACACAATATGCGGAGAAGATCAAGTGAGATGTCGTATGGACGACAGGGGAGAGGTTTTGTTTTATGGGCCTGCCTCTCGCTCCGCTCAGTATTCCTATTATAGTGCATCTACCACGCCTTTATCATTTATACCTCCAGGCATTGCTTCCCTGTGCTAGAGGTGCAATACCCTCCTCCATCCCTTGACTTGCCTCATCCGCCCCATCTCAAAACCTTGCCTTGCTTCTATTGTCATACCGCCCACCTCATTCACGCAGAACGGGCGCGCGTACCAATTTTAAGCATTGTATTGTCTTTGGATGGCAAACGTGTAGCTCCTCGGATGGCATACGCGTGATTCAGGTCGCTACTGCCGTCAAATATGAGCATTCCACTGACAAATCTGTTTCGTTTGACCAGGGAATCGTGTGCGTAACTTGGCATTGGTATTTCCGTTCTCTTTCATACGCCACCTTCCTTGCACTAACGTTCTCCCTCGTCTCATATTTTAGAGGTCCTACTCAGTACACAGGCATTAATGGGGTAGTGGTAACCTGGGTCGTCGCCGTGATCTGTTGAGTATGCGTTCTCGACCCGCCGGGGGGGTTCGATTTCCCCCTTAATGCATCGAAATGCTTCGGTCATATTTTTATAGAATCATGTTCCACTGCGTTGTGAGTTTATACTAAGCATTGATATATAATTTGTTGAATATGAGGGGGCGCCTTCGTTACAAACGAAGAATTATGTATCGGAAAATACTATTTTATTGGAGCAGACAAGGACGCCAATGTACCGCAGAATAAACTACCTTTATTTCGAGGTTCAGGTGTACGACAAAGTTATTCGGACACCAGTTATCCAAAAAAAGAGTAAAATCAATTACAGAACGTGTGTCTCGTGTATATGGCTTGTAAGAACGATATTATCCAGGGACACCAGGGCTTCTACAATTTGATTAGCATTGTCATCAATGTCGAAAAACAGAAATTTGACTGACGTCGGACACTGGCTACTTCCACAGCGCAAATGAAGTGTGCGTAAAGTGCCTGCTCCTTCCCTTTACGCGAGAAAAATCTATACCCGACTCAGTTCCTAGGGCTCCAAACTTCGAGGAGGCGTACTCACGAGCTGCGCAGGTATTTACATGCTGCTTCATAGTCGTCGCCACCGTGGTAGTCTGGAAAATAGTCGCCGAGAGGGCTACGTAGGAGTTTGTCAGCCAGTATGTCAATTTTATTTAAGAGCAGTATCTATAATATCGAATTCGTAAGCGTAGGGCTTTCTTTGTTCCCATTGAAAATTACCTTCGACGTGTTAGTAAACCAGCGGGTGTTGACTACACTCTCAAACAAAGTCAGTGATTCGCCCAATCTGTTCTGGTGTATATGATTCAGAATGCAAGGAGATAGATTGCATAGCGAGAAACTGACCACTTGATCATCTTCATACAACGACTGGTCATATTCACTCAGGCCCACGAGGAAGACAATGATGTCGGCATTGTCAAAACAATTCACCCATTTGCGCCGCTCACTTCGCGTACCACCAAAGTCGAAAACGTGCAAGACGTGCTTAGGGAGTATGAAATTCGTCTCAGATATTCCTGTCGTGCAGACGCCACTTCGAAGAATGTCCTGGTTGGTAGGTGTGTACTCATGCGCACATAGACGATCGGCGGCCTCGAAATAGTAAGAAGCGTTGTCGTGTAAGTCAAATTCATTCGAGCGTAGAAGCGCTTGCCGGATGGCTGGATCCTTCGAGAGAGCACAAACAGCATAGCAGGAAACCGGCGAGAGCTCGTGATACAGGGAAGCGGTGTCTACGTGGTTACGGTTGGACGGGGATACCTCAAGTTGCAACGTCGAAAGCATGTTAAGAATCGTTCTACAACACATCAGACAAGCAGCAGTGAAGAAGAGACCGACACGTACTTCATGGATTCAAGGAGGTTAGCAAGTATAACTTCTCTGAACGCTTCATGTTCCTCGCGCGTATAATCTCCTCCGTACCTGAGCTTCATTTGTTTTAATAACGTCGACTGGTGTTACTTTCATCAGTATCGGAGTCAAGGTCGAGTGCTCGAGCGCCGATAGACGTACCTTTCCACTGTCTCTCGCGCCAAGTAAAAGAACCTTGACGGCCTGTCTTTGGTCATTGTACACACGACGGCGACCATTTGAAGGTGGGGCTCGAGGAGAGAGTATATCTTCTGATGATTGGGCATCCAAAGACTGAACACAGCCCATGATCGTCCTACTAGAAGTACCAAAAGTACCAAATGGGTTCCACGGTTGCTGAGGGCACCACGATTCGAAGGAAGCAGAAAGTGTCAGTAGAAGGGCATAGGCGCTCACAAGGTAGAACACGGAGTATTGGTCAGGATTGATGTGAGAAGCAAATTTGAAATCGAACGTCTGTATTCCATCAGTTTTGGGTCGCGTGAACAACTGTACCCGTTGAGATCGCCGTGCACGGCGATCTCTTTAGAATGACGGTTAGTGACGATTCTGTCGATTGTTCGAAACAAGTACTGGGCTAGGATATATCTAGGGCAAAGATTCATAAGTGTGGTTCCTAGTCCAGCGGCAAGGGCAACATGACAGGCGTCAAAGGATAGAGCTCAGAGCCTCGTTCAGGTAGTTATTTGGATGCGATACTCGAGTGTGCAGTTTGTGGGATTGCGAATGTCTCGCATATGTAGCTGAGATGATGGAAGGATACAAGAAGCTGACGCGTGGCAGAATTTGGGTGGGATTCAATGAGAATTTTTGATGGGAGCTGTCCAGTTGCAACTTGCGGTTCCGCGTGCTAATCCGCTCGAACCTGCCGCGAGAAAATTACTCAAAATGCACGTAATTAAAAGCACGATACCTTGATATTATGAAGCCTTCATATCGACGGTCGCCAGGTATGCACTGATATGATTCGAAGATTTTGGAATTATGGAGGTGAGCTGATCACAACGTGCGCTTCGAAGAGGATTGAATTTCCGTTACAGGAAAGAGATTCTCAGATATATATAACACCAGCCAGTGTTTCAAAAACTAGCCAAATCTAGGTAGACCCGGCGTAAGTGTTCGTATCGTAAGCATATACTAGTAACAGTCAGAGGTAAGAATACTCCTATTAATGTTGTCCAGCGTCAGGAAACTTGCTTGTGCAGGGCAGTTGTATACATTTGAGAATATTCAATGGAGAGCGTCACACGCACAAAAGGAGACCCTGTCTCGACCGATAATCAGGAGCAGGCTGGTAGCTAGATTTTCAAAGAATAGTAGATCATGGCTGGTTGAAAATGTCCAGTGCTCAGCCAAAGTGGGGATATATCATATCTGGTGCGTGATAGTGGCTTCAGCTACAAGCGGGGATGTGGATGACCTGCAGAAGTGACTGTAGACATTTCCGTTCACAGTAAGCATATTAGTAGCCGGTATTCGAAGACATAATGCCCCTGGGCATTATGATGGTGGCGTCCCCTACCATTGAGAATTCTACATATTTGAGCTGAAACGAGGTGAACGGAAACTTCGGTGACAAATAGTATTACCAAGAGCATGCATGTAATGGGAGCCATGAAGCTGCAGATGACGGATGGACCTGAATGTGTCCAGACCTGATAGAAAATAAATCTTATAGTTAACTCACTTGATCTTTTCATCACTCGCGCATTCGTCCGCAGCTGTCATAACAAATATTATAAGCAGGAGGGGGTTCTTCCATAGTAACCAATATGCGAAAGTGTGGCCCGAACTGTTTCAATGCCGAAGGTACACGATTGGGGGATTTAACAACCCAACTAAAAACCAATGGGTGGAACACGTCAGCAGGAAAACAAAAAGCGAGAGCGTCCCATAAGTACGTAACGGAAATAAGGATTAGACGATAGGCGATGATATGCAATGATTGTAAGTAGACACATGAATGAATGAACGAGTGAGTGGACGGCGATGATAGCGAGAGTAAGAACATGCATGAGATGATGATATAGTAAAAATACACAGCCGAAATGTCCGACCTGTTAGATTTTGAATATGAGTGGAACGAAGGGGTTTCCAGGATAGAAGGTGGGTTGAGGCATGGTCGTGTTCATGATCGTGGCGGACCCCTGGTACAACAATTCATGCTCGTGATTATCGGTATTACCGACGAGGGTTGGACGCGGGGCGGAACAGGATCTCCCCTTCACTATCAGTCGTAGTCGCGGTGCTCGGGTCCCTCCCCGTCTTTGGAGCCAGCGTTCGCTCAGGCTCCCCCCACGGCGGTATACTTCCCCGCCTCGCAGCCGTCCCCACACCCACCATACTCTCTCTATTACCCCCCTCCTGATTCTCCTCCTCGCTATCCCGGGTTCCTTCCACCACATCCACACCAACTCCACCGATATCCAAGTCTTCCTCCTCGTCATCCCGTATCCGCTCCCTAGGTACACGAACAACAGGCACGATCCCCCCAAACTCATCAACCCCTCTCCGACTCATCGAGCTCCCCGTCATCGATCCCGACCCCGACCCCGACCCTGACCCCGACCGTGTACGCTCCAGCGCAATCTCATGCAACAACGGCACCCCGACACTCAACGAGCGCTCATGTGCCCCCAGCACCACCGCCCCTCCCCTCCCTGCTCCCGTTCCCACAAGTGTCTCATCGCCCCATATCGAGTCCCTCCCGCTCCCCCGCCGGCGCTGCTGGTCCCGCGTAAGGTACCCCATCTCCTCATGTTCGTTCTCCTTCATCTTCGCCGCGAGCCCAAGATCAACAAGCCCGTGGTCCTGCATGTACGGCTCGTACCTCCCACTGCGCATTGTCTCCTCGTCTGCGAAAAGTTCCTTCCCAGCACCCATCGAACCGAATTTCACCCCGGAGAAGTCGCGGCTGCCTTTCGTGGATGCTAGTGCGTATGCGTATCCGCCGTCTTTCTCTGACCCGAGCGCGGCGAGGACGGCCCCATTCCCTCCTGCGGCGGCGGTGCCTTCGGTGCTTCCCACCTCGCCTGTGCGCCGGAATCGCCGCCGTGTGAGCCACCACCGCAGGCCGAAGAGCCCGATGCAGAGGGCGAAGAACCCAAGGAGGGAAACGAGGACGATGATCCCCACTGAGATATGTTTCCCCACCGTCGTCTCCGCCGTCCCACTTTTTGAGCCGCCAGAGGAGCTCGACGAGCCCGAGCCGGAGGATATAGGCTGATTGAGCACCCGCACCGTATTGAACTCGGCCAGCGCAATTGTCGGGTCCGTGATACCCAGCAGCCCAAGCCGGGGCTTGATGTCCCCCGCGGCGGAATCATCCGAGGTGTCGAAGGACCCATTGACGTTGGGAGGCTCGTACGCCATGACGGTGTAGGTGTTGCGGATGAAGGGCACGCCGAGGATGATGTCGCCGATGGAGGAGTCGGGCTGGGCAAGGACGCTGTCGGCGGCTTGGATGAGGCCGATGCAATAGGTGGGGCTGCTGGTGGTGGCAGTGAGGTCGAGCGGGTGTACGGTGATGGGGGCGCGGTTGTCCAGGGTTATAGTGAGATTTAGGGGGGTCGTACATGGTACGTAGTCTGTTCGGAGGCGGAATTAGAAAGTGGACACGAAATGAGGGGAAGAGAGACACGTACAGTTCCCATCGGAAGCAGGAGATACGCCGATCGCCCCGTAGATGCCATTCGCAACCGCACTCGTCGTGAGGATAAGTGGGACTCCAGTATCGAGTACGGCACTCGGGAACACACTCCCGTCATTACTCGTCCCAATGTTAACTGGTTTTTCCACCCCATTCACCCACACAGTAATCGCCCTCACGCTCACTTTCCAAAACAGCGTCCCCTCCTGCTCGCTCTCCAGCGTCCCATATTCCACATTTGTCGCGTTGACGTCGCCCACATACGCTGGATGGCGCCCGATTCCGACCTGGGCTGGGACGGTGTCGGACCCCGGTCGGGAGAGGAGGAGGGAGAGGAAGCGAGCGGAGGGTGCAGCGGAGGTGGGGGTTATTGAGAATAAATTAGAGGCCCAGGCGGCGCCGTCGGGGGAGTTGGAGGTTACTGGAGGGATGAGTTCGGCGATTATGCTGTTAAGGGGGAGGGCGAGACCGAGGATGCCGCTGAAGAGGGGTCCCAGGGGTTCGTTGGTTATGGTGTTGGCGGCGGCTGGGAGAGAGGGAGTTGGCGGTGAAGAGACGGATGAAGAGAGTGTAAAGTACCTAGGGCTTGGTTTGTGATGCCGTACCCGCCTACGACGAACTGGTCCCAGACTATGGGACCAGAGACGTTGCCTTGAAGGTAATTGATATCGAAGTTTTGCCCTGTCGAATTTGAGCCGCTAGGGTCGTAGAGGTGGCCATTAGTCTGACTACAGACAGATGAAGAACATGATTTCGAAGCAATCCACTGTTAACAAGAAGGATTAGTTCCGGAAAGGATAAATGATTGGAAAACGAAATCAAAAATAACACTCGCACGTCGAGGTTGGGCGGTCATGCGAATTGAATAAAGAGAAAGATCACGGGGACACGTAGAGTATGATAACGAGCAGGTAGAAACATTACAGGTCGCAAGGCAGATCGACGACAAGTCGTACGATAATGCCAAGAATGCCGGGAGCGAGTTAGGGAACGACGTTACCACGCACGCTGTCATATACGTGCGTGGAAAGAAGCAGTTTATGGTAGAGAGATTTCTAATCTCAAAGAGCGCCCAAACGCGCTAGAACAGCAGAGGAACAGGGAATCGAATAACAAATGGTGGCTTACAAGATCAGAAGAGCCAGTATCGACTTGAAGATACAGCGCCTGGCTATTAGTGCCAACGCTAATCTGAATGGTATACGCACTGTAAAACTCAGTCAATCGGACCCGAGAAACACGAAAATAAAGTAAAATAACGCGCACACATCATATGCACCCGTGTCAACGACCTGCAGAGGCAGAACAATGCCATCTGCGCCTCCATCGCCCTCAGTTTGCGCCACCTCCCGTGCCTTCCCCTTGAATTCGCGAGGTATCATGCTTTTCCTCCTTCGTGGTATGGATGCGGGGTAATCCTCGTGTGATTTCGGCCGAAACAGGCAGGCAGGCTGTGCCTATCGTGTTTGTCGTGGCCCGTGTACAGCGCGACCAGCGGTGCAGAACTTGGCGCTCGTTCTGAGGGAGAAATAGAGAGCAGAGAGAAAAGAGTGATTAGGTGTGCGCAGGAAAAAAGGGTAGGGAATAAAAGAAAGAAGAATGTTGGATTGATGAACGGCTTGGCGGGGCCGTCGATGGGAATCGTCACGCGTGATGTCACAATGTGCCTTGATGGCTTGGCACTGCCCTCCCTGCGCATCAGTCAGTAAGAGTCAGAAATCTTGTTTCAAGTCTAATAGACTGACTATTCTCTTTACCTTTCATTAGATGCTTCGACCTATTACGACGATGCCACCTCGTTACGCCACATCCTCTAACAAGAAGACATGTCATATTCCAACACACTGTAAGTAATCTCCTAATATCTCGGAAACGGGATCAAATGACCGCTTCGCCCCGTCCTACCCGTCCATCTAACTCCTTTTACTTTCTTAATAAACCCTTATTCTTACGAACTTTTCCTTATTCCATAGTTCTAGCACTGCCTCTCGTATGTTTCCAAGCAACGACTCACTCTTCATCTGACGTTTTGAAAACACACAGAACACCAACGCACTGCTGCGGGCTCGAATCTCCGCGTTCCAAACTCAACTCCTCGCCGCCTCCAAATCCGCGACTCCCCATGGAACGAACCTCATACCGGCTCCCGTACGCGGGCTCGATCCTTCCATCGTCATACCACCGATTCGATTTCACCTCACGCTCGGTGTCATGGCCTCGATCCGGATCCGGAGCCTCCAGAATCGATTCGAAATGAACCCACAACTTCGCAGCTGATCTCAACACCGCACACTGTAACAACAGCACTCGCCCTCCTGCAATCACTCAAACCGCGCATCGACGCCATCCTTACCTCTAACGCGTCCAAATCCGTTTCAAAATCCGGCAAAGCGGCTACGAACGCCCCAACCAACCTCTCCCGTTCCTTACCTGACTTGGCTGTCTCACCTCCCATACCACGCGAACTTGAAGTCATCCTCAATGAGCTGGACATCATGCGCCCTGCGAAGCCGCCTAAAGCACCTCCAACCCTGGGATCAACTACGACGCCAACGTTATCTAACAAGAGACCAACTGCATCCGAATTGACGCATGTGGGGAGTCCACCTGCCATGTCAACATCGGCGACGACGACCACTCCAGGCCCAGACGATATATGGGCAGATGTACTGTACCTAGCGCCAGAAGAGACGCCTGCGCTTCGTCAAATCGTTGGTAAGTATCTTGTCTCTTTTTCGAGTCTAGATGAGTCCTGACGCGTACGCGAGTAGATCTTGTCAATGCGACGTTTCAGAAGGAAGGTTATGTCCTTGAGAAGAGGAGGGTCAAGGTGGGTTTTCTATTATTATTTTTCGCACCTCTTTCTTTCCACCTGCGACCTTTCTCAATATTTTTTTTTATGCCTCGGCTTTCCCTCAACAACTTCATCCTTCACGATGGCATCATTTCTGTCGAGATGAATATCTTTTTCTCTTCTATTTTTGATTTATTGTTGTTCACGGGTGTCGTCGATGTCACGTCGTTTTAAGTCCTTTTCCTCTTGATCTCATTAGGTTGTTATTCTATCTACTTTCTCTTGACATTATGTTTGTGTCTCCGTTCTCCTTCAATCTTTTTAATATCTCGGATTTTCCCCCTCATCGACCTATTCTTCACGAACGCGTCTTTTCTGCCACGATGTTGTTCTAGATGATTATGTTGCGTCTCCTTATCTGTTTTTCATTGTTCACGGGTGTCGTCAATGCCACGTACACCGTGACTGCCAATTTTCAGGCCCTTTCTGAGATTTATTCTCGCTCGACCTTATTATAATATCGATCTTTTAGTACCATGCCTTATTCTTCTCATATTCTTGTTATTCTCCACCTTTGTCGTTGGTATGACCTCTTTGCTTCATCTCAAATTAGTTTCGTGGCTCGATCATTCACTAATATTTTTATCTATAGCTCCACTGCACTGTTCTCAACACCTCCAAGCGCCGTCCCTCCCGAAATCGCGGCCAACCCTTCTCCTATTCCGACATCCTCAACACCGACGCCCTGAAAGTCCTCTCAAGCCGCACGTCGATCTCACCCTCGACCATTCCAACTTCTTCAACGTCAACCTCGACTCGACCGAATACACCTCGCGAATCGCATCCGCCACCTGTGGCCTTGGACCTAGGCCCTGGAACGAATGTGCGGATACGTGGCGTTGAACTCTGGATAATGGGAAGCCGAAGATCAGACGGGGGTTATATAAGTTGTGGAGGGGTGACTTTTGGGCCGGGTGGGGATCCGGAGGGGTGATGGCTGGCGATCGTTTTCATAAATCATCACGATGTCCTAGCTTCCGCTACCACGAGGTTTTGCAAGTATAAAGTGCGCGACGCACAGCTGTCCTTCAACTTCCTTCACAATTTCACTGCAGTGCCTCTTCTCCGATAGAGAGCCTGGCCTATGGAAATCAAACCTCGGACAATCCCTCAGACGTGCTTCGATCCCCGCCGCGGCATCTCAGCTTTGGATTTCCAACAGTCTTGGACCATTGTCCACGAGTCGTTCAATCTAACTTTCTGAAGCTTTCTGAAGCCGATCTATGTAATCGCTTCCCAGAACGGACGTTCATTTCCTCTCTAATAGTCAGTGACCCACTTGATCCTCGGGATACATGACTCGTATCTCGAGGATCTTCAAGTCTCTTCACGGCGCCCGTGCAGCTCGGCCGATCTATCACCAGGTCTTACATGGCCAAGTATTAGTTGGTTTGACAGGCAGACATTTCCACGAAGTCCGCTCAAGATGTGGCGCTATATCTTCGGGAACGTGCTGGTTATGTATACACTGACTGATGATATGGTGAGCCTGGCGCTTTTAATCGCCGCTCCTGAGTAGCCTCCCAGTCACCATCGTTCTCTAGGAAATTTGCATTCACCTGTTGATGGATGCAGGATTTCCTTTCTCTATGGCCAGGCCTAAGTAGCGCCCAACTGTCATTTCTACTTTTCCCGGGCTCGCGATCAGACGTGCGTGCCGTACTTATATCTAATTGCGTTTGGGCACGTTCATCCATCCGTCTCTGATTTTGTGAGGTGTTGTCGACTTCAAGGTTGTCAATATGTATTTCTGTCTTTTAATGTGAATACACACCCCTTCGGCTTTCATTTCGTGATATCTAGATGGAGGAGGAGCCGTCTAGGCAGCGAATAACCTTAAATTCAAATGCCTAAGTCAATTTCTCGAGAATGCATTACCAGAACTCTGCCATAACGGGGCAGTAACATTGAGTCCCCATATTCGATTTCATCAACACATAAACGACGGAGTAATACATGATTTCCAAAATCTTCCTTAAAAACCCCCGGCCGTCTTCTCTTCTCCCATCTTCGACCTCACCTTCCACTCAGACATGCAGCCCACCACCGCCCGCTTGCCAACTCCTCTTCATAGTACACCTCAGCCAGCCCCGTTCGACCCGAACTCCATGTCGTTCCCCCCACCCTTGAGAGGCGCCATCCCCTCGATCGAGTACTGGAACCTACGGGGTCATCGCCAGCACCCATACCGACGTTATTACTCATTCGCGGCTATCAATGTATGTTGGTCTTTGACTCTTTGATGACGGTCTTTCCCAAGACACAGGCTTACGAACTCGTCGAGTACCCTGTTAACGTCACTAGTACCCAGGAACCCGCCGTTCAGCCCGCCGTTGATGATTCGAGTGCCCAGCAGGTTTGTTCCTAGTATTCTTCGACCGTGTCAGGAAATACTTATGCCCAAGCTGCTTACCAGGACTTAGTCGATGCCATCGAAGAGATACCCGTTGAGCAAACTGGTGTTGCCTCTGGGACCCACGACGCCACCGCGATTCCACTCGACCTCAACGGTGAGTCAAGCGTTGTTCTCGAGGCACGTGGCATCGGGCCTGGGGTGGGTGGAGCAGAGGCTATCGAAATTGTTGAGACAGTGTCTGGTATGGAGAAGAAATGGTGGGAGTAATGCTTACCGTGGTATGTGGTATTTCCCGTTGTCCTTCAGGGCGGACGATTGACATCCTTCACAGTTTGAACTTATTTTCTTCGTGCTGCTCTTCATCTGGAATCGACGACGACTGAGGTAGTTGTGTTGTTAATACAGAGATTTGTTGAGGGAATTCTTGCTAACATTGGTATGTCTGCCCGCTTCTTTCCCGTTGCCACGCTTGACTACTTTTGTAATATGATGTGTTGTTCTTCTAACGTCTCATCAGCCATAGATGACCAATGAAACTGTTCAGACCTACTTGATTTGCGTGAGGCATTGAATTTCTTGTAAATATTCTACTTCTTGTCACGACGCTTTCAAAGACTATCGTTACTTCTGGCAATCTCTCTATTGTTTTATCTGTATTTCATCTTACGTTACAAGGAGATGGAGACCCAGGTGAAAATGAGATCGATATTATGGCAATATCGCACATAGAAACCCACCTTCAAAGAATACAATATCGAACTTGCAAAGGTCGTGAGCTAGGAGAAAATTGTGGCGGTTCTTTAGCGGAAGAATACAAGTAGTATGTAACTTACATGACGGACTTCATGTCGTCTACCCATCAGAAATCTTCCCGCTCTAGTCTCGCGATGATAATCGTAGGCAGTGGCTCCACCTTTTCAGAATAGGTATATTTAAGAAGAGAGAGATGAAAAACGTTCTATATCTAAATATGAAAGTCGACGGAGTTAACCGATCCGGATATTTGACACGTGAGTTGAATCGCGTTGATCGACGTTGCGTCACCTTTTGCTCTCAACGTCTGCGTACAGCAAGCTATTCGCATACCAACCAGATGAGCTTAAGTTTCACTTCCGGAAGACTCGGTGCGTTATATGTCTGAAATTTGGCATCTCTTTTCTGACAATCTTCATCTGTATGGCTAGATACAGAACATTATGTGCATGATAGCTGTCAGGATGGGCGTGAGGGCGAAGACGATTCTGCTCTCGGCTCTTAGCCATGAATAATGTTAGTTTGGTATAATCTCTGTTCGTTGATTGCGCTAAGTTCTTACTAGGTGTTCTTATATGGGGATGAATGTTGAACCATGAATGGCGTAAGTAGGATGTTGAGATGTGCCGTGCCAACTACCCGCTATGTTTTACATAATTACGCAGTTCGATGCCAATACAAATGATGGAAAACCATGCGACTCGTAGTGCCCCAGCTTGGGTCGGGCTCGAGAGGGATACATGTAACAGCGCACTAAAACCTTAAGCCGGGCTGTAA
>JABAJS010000333.1:0-12574 GCA_018221635.1 Tephrocybe sp. 10521TJB
TTTTACCAAAGAAGGGCTTATTTGGAAAAGGCTCATTAACTCGGTCAATAGCCTTTGAAATAACTTATTATTCTACAAGTCAATAGTCCAAAGCTGTTAACTATTGAACCAAACCTATAGTATGTTGACAAAGTTATGATACTGAAGGGTGGCACAGCGCACCTGATTAGTTAACAAGTGATCAATTACGCTATTCGGTGAACCCTGAATAACAACCGTTTGAAAGTCTAATCATAATGTGTGTGTCTAACACATACAACTCGGCCAGAAGCATTAGTATGCTAGTAACCGAGGCAACAATTACTATGTCTAAAACCTATACTTCAGGCATGGGCATTTAGTTACTTGGAAGACCAATGTAATGACATAAATTCATTCGATTGTATTGAATATTGAAGGATAGTCTGTATTTGGAAAACCCGAATAACAGATCAAGTCAGACTTGACAGTTCATTCTCTATAGAATGTAATCGATCGAGGAACCATTTTATTGTAATGCTTAGTGGAACTCAAGGGCTAAGTCAATCATGATTGACTAAGGCACTCTGAATGTCCAGATAAGAAGCACTTGTCTTATTCGTGCTAAGTACTCATACAAGAAGTTATTAGACATTTCTACTAAGATCAGTCAGATTCTTAGGAAGTGTTCTATATTCTTGTATTACTGCTAGTCCTTGCCAGCCTCATTCATTCTTGTCAGCTCTTAGTCACATCATATCATATCGTCTAGTTGCCTATCACCTACATCATCTCACTTGTCACTCACATCACTCATATTTTGGTACAACATTGGTACCAATGCTGATACATGCCGGTATCACCCCCTGCTGTTAATCGGACTTTATCTGTGTCAAGAACTATTCAGCTATTTGAGTAAGCTATACAGATCTTTAGCAATGTCAGCTAGGTGCTGGTATACTGTCTAGTCTCTCAGTTATTCAATTACTATTCAAGTAAGTACAGATCTTTAGCAACATTGGCTAGATCCTGGTATAGTATGTTGAGAAGTGTTGTCTAAGTCTCTCAGAAAGTCTTATTACACCACAAGTCTATGTGACTACTTTTGGAATAGCACAATCACTATTGAAGTAATCAGAGACTTTTAATGACCTCTAATGACCTTTAACAACCTTTTACAACCTTTCACAACACCACTATTATCATTATTTGAACAGTAACTTAACAGTCATCAAACATTTTATTGTTTGTGGTTAAGTTGACGTATTTGGAAGACTTGATAGTGTTAATACCCATCAACCATATCAACCTTCAGTACTTGTTAGCTGGTTGTATCATCAGTCTATATTCTTATTGCTTTACTCAGGTTACTTTATAGTGCTCAGCATAGCATATCTCATCACTATCATTCTTAGGAAGTAGTGTTTGAGAAAGGAGTAGATTTGCCAGACTATTGTATTGAACCAAGGCTTCTTGTCCCACTATCTGAGTAGGACCTCAAAAAAGTCTCTCTGCTCACAGATTTCCCTTGCAGATTTAGATACCAGAAACTTGAAGTTGGAAAACTTCTATAAGTTGTTAATGGCCTTAGTCACACTGTTACCTGGCACTGTTACCTGGTTTGTCATCAGACAGCCTGCAATGAAAAGGTGGAAAAGAAGGCAGAGAAGAAGAGGTGGAAGGATGCTGTCGAGAAGGAGAATGATGTTCGGTGGACACTTCATGGTGCAACAATGGTATTCACTGGCTCTCTGGCTCTCTCACCACTAAAAACAAGACACAATTGGGTGACCTTGCATCAGCCCTCAGCTTCGACATTTGACATGACAATAAATGGACAAAGGCTGCCCTATTGGAACTAATCAACAAGAAGTTTGATGAGGAGCCCAATTTGAAGAATGAGGATTGCTTCGTCAGGATTTTTAAGTGTGGCCACAAATGATCAATGCCATTGGACAATGGACCTGCAGGAACACAAAATGACACTCCATCAACTCCTCCCCTACAACACCATCACCTCAATGTTGATGAACAGGCTCCTCTTAACCATTATTACATGCCACCTCATCATAACCATTTTGCCCCCCTTCTTTCTGCCTCTGAACCTGGACCCTCACGTCTTTCTGGAGCTCATACTATGTACCATCATTACCCTCCTACATATTATCCACATCCTTAAGATCATAGTCACCTGCTGAGATAATACACTTGCATTTTTGCTGTCAACTCATCTCATTTCCACAGTCCTTGGGCAAAATGACATGCCATTGAACATGTCAATGCCGTTGAGCAGAGTCAGAAATTTGATGTGACATTTGTGTTACAGAGAAATTTCACATTGTGAACCTTTTGGTCTTTTGCCTCGGTCATCCTCCGATAGCTTCCACAATCAACCAATTTCCCTGAGGATTTATTTGAGTATTTATAAGATACATGTCAACATACCTGTAACATCTGAAGGCCATGAACTCAAGGGAAAATATTCCAGGAGCTGATCACTGTTTTAATTTCACATCACGTTACCCCACAGTATGGTCTAAACAAGTCAGTTCTTCTTATAGTTTGATTGAGATTGATGATCCATCTTATCAGAAAATGGACTACGAGCTAATGTAAATAAAACATTGATGTGAGCTCTAAAGTGTGGACTGGGCAATCTGGTTCAAGATGCGCTGTGATGTGACAGTTGAGTGCTTGAATGCCAAATTCACTCACAGGACCCCCAACACCACTGGAACTGATGTGTGGCAGTGTGATCATGCCTTGTTGCTCATTCTTGCTCACTATTTGCTCTTGCCACTGACATTGACTCACCAATAACATGCATTGCACCATTACTGCACCTGGCTCCCCTCAACTGGAGATGTGAGACATTCAAGGATAGCCAGCACAGTGCGCTCTCTTAGTCTACACCATTTACCACTATTTCATGCTGACTCACCTGCCACCTGCCAAGGGGTACTGCAATCATCTCATGCATGGAGTCTAACTCCTGCGTAGAATAAACACTTGCATCATGGGCAACAATGTGCTTTGCTGGCTACATAACAGTGCTCTAGGACACCCAAGTACCCCCGCTCACCCATCCCACTTGATTTGAGCTACCCCAAGCCAAACATCTGTGCCCTGCTGCCACCTTCCTCCATACACCACCCTCCCATAGCTGAATGGCAGTGTAATGAGACATCCATCAACCCCTGTCCAGTCCAATCTAGCTGGCCCTATCCTTCCTCGCATCTTTGTGTGGCTTGGCCCCTGCCACCTTCCAACATCCTTCCTTGCAAACACCATGCTTTGCTAGCAAAATGGCCATGCAGCAGCACCCTTATCACCTCACCTCTGCTGCTTTCACAATGCTGCAGAGGCCTATATGACACTACAGACATCTCCCCTGCATACCAATCAACCATTCTATGCCATAGATTTGGTCCTGGATGGCCCCCACATGCTGCAATGCCCAACACCAACAAGGGCAATGTCCCCTTGTTCACCACTCAAATATGGGTGTTTGGCAGGCCTGTAATCACTCAAAAATATTTCTTGTACATTTTGGGAGCTGTGGAATGTGTTTGTGAAGGGTCTTAGGTGGTCAGAGTGCAAGAAATTATCGACTTTTTATGTAAGTGGCTTATTTCATTCTCAACATACCTACCTCTAATCCACCCTCCCCACAGTCCTAACACTACCTCACACATAGCCACCATGGCCCTTGTTTACCATTTCCAGTCAAATTGAGCTGCCCTGAGGCCACCACACACCCCCAAACATTGAGTTTGTGTGGTTGCCCTGCCACTATCTCCCAACATCTTCCCCCAACAATATTATACTTCCTCCCTACAATGATCCTTCCATGGCAACAGCCACCACTCTCCCTCAAGAAAGCAGTACTTCAAGCCAAGGAGTATGACAATGGTGTTTTGTGGATTCTTAACAAGCTGCTGGGTTGCCTATTCTGGAGGTTGGAGTTGGAAGACATACAAGAAGCAGTGGTGGTGGTATAGATCACTCAGAGACAAAGCCATTGGGACAATAACTGATGAAAAATACCAACATGTGTGGATCTGATGACTGGGATCACCGGTTTTTGATCAGAACATGTGAAGGCATACCTTTGGATGTGTTGTACATGATCTGGATTGACTGATGCACCATCAAGCTCAAATCGACCACTAATTTGTGGAAGTCTTTGACTTCGAATAGCCTTCATAGTTATATGGTTTTGTTTGAGGTACAGCCAAAGACACAAACTGTAGCTCCTTACTTATAAAATAGAATACTTGAGGGCTTGGCTAAAATGACATAATTTCCCCATCTTGAAGGCACACATTATTACATAAGAACAGCAAGCGATTCTGGAGCCCCTCGATCGACCATTCTCATTCTTTGCTAGCATCTATATAATGAGTCATGCCTCCCTCTCTCTCTGAGTCATCCTTCCCACCTGTTCCTCCAGTGCCTCCAACCCAGAGCTTTTCTTCTTCAGCCCCAGCGACACCACTTCCACATAGTGATAAACCTGCCACCAGTGAAGGGCAAAGTCTTTTACCAGACTAGGAAATGCTTGCTTGTTTCACTGCACATTTCTCTCCACCTCCTGCCAATTTGCTTCCTTCACTTCAACTTTGCCTAGATGCTTTCACTCCATGCATAATCACATTACATTGTACAGGTGCCTCCTTAGCTATGAAAACTCTCACTTCACCTATGGATGGTGGCATAACTCTCTTCCCCCTCTTGACCTCCCTGTGATGGATATATCTTCATCAACAGGCAAACATACTTTCTGTGTACTGCTCCTGCACAGTATTGGGTCTGAAATGATCATAATTTCAGCTAACAAGGGTAATAAACTAAAGGTAGTTGCCAATTCATGACATATACAGTCAGACTGTGAGTTATTCCAGTGGAAATACTGTCTCATTCTCCTATATCTCTAGTACTTGGCTTCCGCCGGCCGTTGGCAAAATTTTCAGGATGGATTTTGTATCTAAGGCGAGACAACGCTTAAATCTCGAAGGCTGAGAATTCAAAATTCCAATTCAAGAAAATACATTTAACACCCTAGAAAGGGATCAGCCAAAGCCGGAGAAAGCGGGCAGCGCGGCGAATCCAGGTCACTAAAGGAAGCCCCCAAGGACTTTGACAAATACGTCGCAAGTATACAACGTGGTGAGGTAGAGAGGGTTCACGAAATATAGCCCATTGCTGAATGAAAGCAGGGTCTAGATGTTTCCATCGATCGTACAGATCATAAGGTATCGAGCGTACGTTCAAGGGAAGGGTGATAGGCACTTGTTTCCCCGTTTGAAGAGGGGAGTCCAAAACCTGTTGCTCAAAGAACTCTAAAGCTTCCGAGGCTGTAAAGCGGCTCGAAACGTTTCTTGTGGTCATCTTGTCAAGCAATGGAGCCAGCATTGGTACGACGGGCGTTAAATGCTACAAAACACTTTTAGTATCAATCAAATAGCATAGACTTGCGGCTTGCCTGGAATTTCCCACAGAAGAAGACACCTAACATACCAACATCAAACGCAAAAGGATTGTAATCAAGTTCACCCTGCAGAGTATCAGATGGGCGTTGCGGCGGGTAGTTCCTGAACGACAAGGAGCTTGGGAGCCGGCATTTCATGAGGGCGGCCGAAGAAGGGAACATGGTGGCCAAGGAGAAGTCAAAGAGGGCGTACGTCAGATTGCCCTGTGAGCGCAGTTTCATGCGATCGGAGCCATGGAAGTCTTCAAAATAGCCTGTAAACTGATTGACGAGGACATTTTCGACCTTGAGATCCTATGGGCCAGATGAGGAAAAGATGCAGTGTTAAGTGAACATGAACGTACTGCGTGAGCTATCCGGTGCATATGGAGGTAATTGAGTCCCTATCAAGGTCTTTGAGTCGTGTAAAAGCAAGGGAATCATAAACGAGGGTGGGCTGACTTTCAGAAGGCAGTGGATGAAATGTAGCACCTCCTGTACGCTTCGGAACAACGGTGAAAGGGGATAGATGCCCCACCTAGCCTAAAGTCAAGAATCTTGTATATGAGAGAAAGAGACAGGCAACTAACCTGGGCATGATGACGAGCCAGTGACCCTCACAAGCCAAAATATTGAAGATCGGTATCACGTTCTGGAATTCGTCGATCGATGACGATACTCCTTGGGTATGCAGGTACTTGACGATACGAAGCTCTTCACTCCCGTCTAATACAGCCTTAATCACAACATGTCTCCCCTGAGTATCTTGCGCATAACTGATGATACCCTGCAATACTATTGAGAAAGAGGCAATGATTTCGATCGTGCACTCACCCGTTCACCCGTTGAGGCGTTCAATCTTTGCGACTTAGGCTCAATTATAACTCCCTGATACGCACAGGGAAAGAAAGCCTCTGTATTTCCCGCGTCCAATGGGAACATAATCTCTGAAGCGCAACCTGTATTCGGGTTAGGCACTCGGCAATATAAGGCGTAGCCTTTGTCTAGGAACCAAGCTTTGATGCGGTTGGAATCCCACCAGGCTATTCTTCTGCGAGTTAAGTCATAAAATTCCGAGTCAAATGCATCGAGTTGTGTACGCAACACCGAATCCAGATTGTCAAGTTCGAGCGATGTTGTTATTTCTGCTGGGTCAGCCTGTGGCTGTCGCTATGGTTAATGAACAGAAGCAGCGGGAAAGATTATGCACGGACACAGTCAGGGATCATTGTAGCTTTTAGGCGAGTCAGTTGTTTGTTTCAACGTGACGTTGAAGTTGAAGCTGATTAATTTCTGTTTGGACATGTGGATAGCACGTGCGCACGGAGCTTGAAATAAATTTTGCTGACATGCGCAGCTGATCCACCATGGCCATTTATGGAACAACGCTTAAATCTATTTGAAACATTTCAATTCAAATAATTTGATTTGACAAACTAGAAAGGAATCAGCCAAAACCGGAGAAAGCGGGTAGTGCGACGAATCCATGTCACCAAAGGAAGCCCCCACGGACTTCAAATAAATACGCCGCAAGTACTACACAAGGCGACAAGGTGAGCGGTTCATAAAACATAGCGCGATGCTGAATGAACGCAATGTATAGGTGCTTCCATCAATCGCTAATCATAAGGGTATGTGGAAAGGGTGATTGATACTTGTTTCTTCGTTTGGAGAGTCCAGAAGTTATTGTTCGAAGAATTCTAGCTTCTGAGGCGCCTCGGTTGGAATCTAATGTGTCGGTTCATACGATTCATTTTCGTGACCTTCCATGCTTCCTATTTCTACCTTGACACAGTTTTTCTGTCACCGAAATATGCCTTACTAACCTGCAGATAACGTTGCTCCAACATATGGTGTCTCTTTCTATGATGACAATATTCCGTATCACTTGCTTACAATGTATTCCGTGTGCGTTTACCCCCTTAATACACCGATCTTTCATGGTATGGCAGCCTTTTCAACATCCTCGAAATGTTGCTTGTGCATCCTGTGGAGCAACGGCGCCAGAATCTACGGCCACACAGTGACCTTGCCAAGCAAACAGGGTAAGTATCCTGATTTATTGTTGTCTCGAAGTGTTCTCCACAAGGTCAATCATGGGTCTGCGTGCCTTGCGAGATAAGGTCATAACATGACTGTCACTGAGTCACACAACACCCATAGCAGGGTGTGCTTTACCTCGAGTCGGAACTTTCCATTTACGTACCCACGTGCAACCAGTCATAAGGTGATGGCTAGATAGTGGTTGTCTTCGTCTCCTTCTCTACATTCAACAACCAGTCTACAACTTATCCTTATGCCAGCCTCCACCACACCTGAACCCGATAAGCCTTTCAAGGTAAATCCTGTCCTTTTCAATGTTGGATCACCCCGGACTCATTTGTGATCTTGAAGAAAGGCGATGTATGCACTCTAAAACAGGATATCACAGTCCGAGTTATAGACCCCAGTGGATATCCTGAGATCAACCGCCCACACACTCTTCAGATTGGGTCAGCAGTCACCATTAGGGGCGAAGCAACTTTTGCTGTTCTTACTGTAAGTTTCCGTGTTTCCTTTCCACAAACGCATCCGAAAATCATACGGCTTACAGAATTCAAATGAAATGCACGGCGCCAGTAACGCGAGATACCGCATTTACGGCAAAATGTCCCTTGACGTTTACGATGCAATAATTCCTGCTTTCAGTATCACCGCGACGCACAAGGCCTTACAACACCACAATCTAGAACCTGTATGGCCCAATGACCACGATGTTATGCTGCCTTTCATTGTGAGTGGACCTTTACTTCAGCTGAGTGTTTATTGATGCACAATTGTAGGCCGGGATGGTCGTGAACGTAAAGACACAAGCATGGTATGGTGATAAAATCAAGAAAGTCAAGGCCGAGACTCTCGTGCGCATTACTTCTGAATTTCCCGTGTCACCTGTTTGTCATCCACTATCTTCTGTACTGTTTAGGCTGATTGATGGTCTTCCAGGGTGGGTTGGCCTTGAACACCAGTGTTCCCTTACTCCAAAAGGGCTTCTATGGCGGTTTCGTTGTTGAAGAAGCCAAGAAGCCATTTGATGTATCAATTCCTGACTCTGACAGATTGCACCACAAACAGCTCCTGAAGGCATAATGGTGTCAATAATCACTAATGCTGTTTCCTTCACAGTGAGACCATTAATAACACTTCTGTCATTGACCGTCCTTGCATCATTCTTAATTTTCGTATACATCTTGCAGCAAATACTAAGTAAGTCTTAAATCTGCGTAACCATGCTCGAAAGTGCTTGGGAGTATTGAAGTGTTTGCTCACAAGCCGTGCGGGTTCAACACGGGTTACCTGTGTTTTTTACTACATAGACCACCCACACGTCCGCTGGCATGTGTATCTTGAGCAAGAGTGTGCCCCGTTGAGTGTCTGCCTCGGCGCATTTTGCAGACTGCCATTACTAGAATCGAAGATCGAGTTCTGTCAGTAGCAAGAAATAAACATGTGTAAGTAAATGTGTAAGTAAATATGGGCACAAATGTGGTGAGCTAGATTCCTTTTCCTTCTGGCATACAAGGGAATTCGACACGGAATTTGACAGTGGAACTTGCGGTGGTTCGATCTAGATGTGATTATTTGCCACAGCATGTGTGCATCAATTTTCACCAGCTATTATCCTATCAAACACACCTTTTGTCGTCGTTTTCAATATTCACAGTTCGTAATAGCGGGGTACAAGCCGCGCTTGGTTTGACTATTTGCGATTCACTGACAAATGTAGCTGACCCTGGTGAGTTGATAGCATGCTCATCACCTCGCCCTTCATCATGACTTTAGAAGAGTCGCTAGTCTATATGGACAACGACGAGTTGATTGAGATCACGTCGTGTCAAACATCAGACTGAGGAAGGCGGTAGTGGACTGCAGGAAGCGGATAGCATCCAGCCTAACTATAGATATAAAATACGTATATTCAGGCTAATCATTAAAATACATACTATACCAACTTACGTCATTACTTGAACCTCGACGAAAGGCACAACTTGACTAGTCAGGTCGCTTTGGCATGGGAGGCAAGAATTTCTATTAAAGGTTGAAGGTTTATACCGGCTTGCAGTCTGCGAACAAACTTGTGTTTGTGACGCGTTTTTCCAAATCCGACCCTCATTTCTTTTGTACAACAATGTCTCGCTGTAACAGTACATGTACACAGGTCTTACAACATCACTCCGTAAGTGCTCTGCGGCGATTCCTTGCCGCACCACAGAAGCATACGTTAGGCGGGATAGACACAGGCGCAGGGGGCTGGGTCTGGACAGTGTACATGAGCCCAGGGAAGAGCACGGCGGGGGTGGCTTTTGGTGCGTTGGGGTGTCAAATGGTGCTGGTGTGGTTAGAGGAGGCGAGTGTGAGGGGAGCAGGCCGGAGTAGGACATTCGTTGAGCCTACAGTAGTTGTATTTTTCGTGCTTGATTCGAATCAAATGCAGCTGCTCTTTATCGTGCTTCGCAGATGTCTGGACACTGTACACGAACCCATCGCTATCCGAATCGGTGCCTCGATGTCCTATCCGATCTGGTGAGTTCGTGGGTGGTAGCTGTGGTGAGTTCGATTTTGCTACAGGTGGTGATGGTGGCAGTGGAGTTCGCGTCGGCGTTCGACTGGGGCCCGTACTTGTACTCGCCAAACTCACATTCACATTCACAGTGGCAACCGCAACAAACATAGGCGTCACCCCGCCCATAACCGAGCTCGCGGTGGCATTACACCTTGGCCTCATCCTCCCCCCGCCCTCGTAGAATCAACGGTCTGCCTCACGGATCCAGAATCCAGACTCGGGCGTTCAGGCAGCCAGAAGAAAACCTCGAATAGCGGTAGTTGTCACAAATGTCAGCGTCCTAGTTGTCCGAGGCTGTCACCGAGTTGGGGGAGGTTCGTATCGTCCGATGGGTCCCCGAGTCGTGGTGGATGCACTGGAGGCGAATCGGGCCGTCGACCACATTGCAGGTGGCTCGTTATGCGTGCGAAGGGTGACAGGGCTTCTGGGGAGTGACGAGAGACCAAGCGTCTGGTTCCTGAGGCGAGGACTGAGTGAGGAAGGCGTACGAGACGTGGCGGCGGGGCAGCCAAACGCACTCGATGTTCGGTAGTGCGTGGCATGTTCAGGGACCCTCGAATCGAATAGGAATGGTAAACGGGGGTGCATAAGGAGTCAAGAGTACTACCTGTTCGTGCGTGGAATGGTGAGAATGCGGCAGGAGGAGGCTGAGGGTCACGGCGTGCAACCACATGAACTTCGAGTTTGGCGGTGCGTGGCGGGCTCACGGGGTGTTGATTCGGTTGGGCATGGTGGCCAGGGGTGCCTGGGTAGCCCAAAGCAGTGACCATTTGCGCGTGGAAGGGTGGTGTTGCCCAAGGGCGTTTGAGTCGTGGCGGTGGGCAGCCACACGAACTTCAAGTTCGGTCGTGTGTGGGGGGCTCAGGGAGGTTGGATTGTTGTGGGAATGGTTCGCGGGGGTGCTTGGGGATCCCAGAGCACCGCCCGTTCACGCGTGGAAGGGTGGTGCGTGGGGAGGCGGGTGGGAGGTGGCCGCGGCGAACTACATGAACGTGATGTTCGGCAACTCGAGGAAAGGCGGGGGAAGAATAGGAGAGGTTGGAGGGGTGATGGAGGATGGTAGGGGGTGCCGAGGGACCGTTGTTTCGATGGCAAAGGGTGGCAAACATGAAGGAGGGGCTGGGAGGTGGTGAGGGCAAGATGCACAAACTCGAAGTTCGGGTGCGTGGGAGGAGTGGGGGTGGCCATTGACATGTCAGGAGGGTAAGGCGAGGAACTGGGGGATTCCGTTAGGCGGGGAACGCCCATTATAGAGATGTGTAACAAGGGGGACTTACATGAAAAGAGACTTGTTACGGCCCTCACAACCTCTAACCAAGCTCAACTACACATGATACATCCCATATGAGACACAAAACGGCGAGTCGACACGATTCAGGGCCGGCGAATATCCGGGTTGCAGAGGTGCACAAGGGGCAGGGGCCCTTGTTGGTGTCAGCAGCGGCGGCATACAACGGCATTCTGGCAAGAAAATGGCGGTGTGGGAGGGTGGATGGGTGTCCGAGGGATGCATCCGTGGCTCACAATTGGTCCTCGCAATGTTGTGAAAGCAGCTGAGGCAAATGGATGGTGGAAGAGGGGGAGAAGGGGCGTGGGAATTTCTTGATTTGGAGGGCCAAGGCCTCTATCGTTCGACAACGCGGAAGGAGGCCCCCTAAAATTCGAATTGCGACGATGAAGTGTAGAGGGAGGGGTGTACATTTGAAAGATCACGCCGTTTCGGGGGGGTAGGGAGGTAGAAGTCGTGTTGGGTCGGAAATAGTGGGGAGGGGCGGATGGGCGGCATTCGACGTATTGGGGGCATTTCCTGTGCCGTTTCATCTATACAATTATGTATTAGTGTAGTTATTTTGGCATTCTGATGGAAAAACATGCCTTGGAAGGAATGGGACATCTCGTGAGAGGACGACAGCAGGGGCACGGGAAATCGCCAAACTTGGAGGTTGGCAGTTCAAAGGCAGCCCAATGGCAGTGGGAGGGGTGAGGGAGGGCAGGGGGGGTGCCGCGGCAAAGCCATTGGCACGGGGAAGGGTGGTCGCTGGTGCTGGCGGCATGCACGAGGAGTGAGAAGGTGTGCTCGACCCAACTGAGAGCTGGTCGAGCATCATTTGCATACTGGGAATCCCAGAAGGCGTACAGATGCGCGACGAGTCTCGTGCACAGTGCACGGAAAGCAGGAGATACTCACCAAACACCAGAGAGCAGCTACAGAAGCAGCACTCTAAGCTGGCGTGGATGAACAATTGAACAAGAGTCATAGGCATAGACGAGTCCTCGATCTGAGCAAAGGGCACGAGAAAAACACGTTTTCATCCATAATGAATCACCTAGTGCAGCAGGCATTAATGCAGTCACCCTACGAGAGTCGTCAACATCGCTGGGCTGCCCAGACGACATGGGAGGGAGAGTGTCGCGACAAAAGAGCTCCAATGCAGGACCAAATTCCTTGCATCGTATGAGCTGGTAGCGGGAGTTGGACTCTGCGCTGTGGTAATTCCTCGTAGCACAAACGGACCAACAGAACGATGGAAGAGTTCACTCGCATT
>JABAJS010000335.1:0-12497 GCA_018221635.1 Tephrocybe sp. 10521TJB
TTTTGCCCATGCAATAACAGTTCCACATGGTGCACAGATTGTTTCCACACAGTAGAAGCGATTTGGGCTGAAAAAGGTTTTTCTTGCTGCCTCTATAGCTTCTTCATCATTTGTTCATTTGGTTGTAGTGTAGGTTGCCATGCCTGCCTTTCACCAGGTCGTAGTATAACTCTTTTGATACCAGATAAATTGACACGACTATGCTGTTGTAAATGTTTAGACCATAAATTTTGATGCTGTATGCAAGCATGTGTTCCTGGTTGTTTAGTATTGGTACAGTTACAAACATGGCATCTGACACCAAAATGGCTTTTATGCACTAGACAAAATGCCCCTCCACATGCATTTGCAAGTTCTCCAGTACAACCATCATATGCACAATGCTATAAATTTATGAGTTAAAATATGTAATCTAAATGAAAATAGACATACTAGTGGTCCAAATACAGTTCCATCTACTACACACATAGTAACTGGACGTGCATCATGATCAATATGTGAATCAACTATTTCATGTGGTTGATCATCTCTACTTGGATCATTTACAACACCATCTGTTGCATTATTTGTTGTAGAAGTAATAGTATCTGCTGTTGCTCAAAATGGATGACTACATTCAGAGCATGAATGCTTTATAGCTGGTTGTATAATGCCATTGCATCCCAAGATTGAAAAGGCTTCTTTAGTAACTTCATCTAAGGGAATATTATCTTTAAGAACCAGATTGATTTGAGTCTCTTTTCCTATGGTTTGTATTGATTCTTGGACAAAGGCATGCCATACATGATGTTGTGTCAATACAAAATCATTGTCAGAATTTAATTGTGTATCATTCCAGTACTCTGTATAAGCAGAAGCAGAAGCATGAAAGTTGTAGATTCCACTGATAATAGCATGTGAAAATTTGCGATCTGCCCAAACAGCTTGACCAATCTTGAGATATTTAGCATCATTGAGATATACATGTTTGAACCCATCATTTCCTTCAATATCACTTCCAATATGTTCACGATCAGCAGAATACATAGTATGACATTCTGAGCATTTGCCTGTTAAGACATGCACATTTGAGTATATTTTAGAATCTTTCAACAGTGTAACCTTGGGTATGTCTCTTTCCTTTGTTATTTGAAGTAATGCTCATGGGTTACATGTACTTGTTTCACAAATAGCAGATATTGGACAAAGTATGTGTACTGGTGTAATTGAATCATGAGATACTTGCTTTAGCTTTCCAAGATATTTTCCACATGTATTATATGGATATAGATGTAAAATCTTAGAAAAACTATTAAGTTTTTTGCTGACTGTCAAAGTGATCTCTTGCTTAGTTACATTTTCCTTGTCTTGAAATAAAAACATGATTGATGACTCAGATGTTCAATCAAAGCATGAGCCAAACATCTCATTCAGCCAGAGATATAGACTTTGTATTCACCAACACATTCAGGATTCTGTTGTTAAGCATGTAATGATAGCAAATCAGGATTTTCAGTCATTGTGAATAAAAGTGTAAGAACAGTGGTCAATGGGATTTGAGAATTGAAATTAGCTTGAATAAAGTCACTAAAGACTTTAAAAGTGATATTTGGAAATGGTTGTGTTTCTGATGCAACAGCCATAGGCAGAAATGCCAGATAGATAAGAATCCAAATCAAAGTTGGGAAAGAGAGCCAAGTTTGAGCAAGTAACAACAGTAAACTAAGAAACAGCATATTGCATAATGTGGACATTGTTGTCAAGTTGTCAAGTCATCTACTTACTTTTTCTTAGTAGTTTTCTTCTTCTTAGACTTCTCTTCTGCCAGTTTCCCCTTGCTAGTACCTTCACCTTTAACACTCCTCTCCTCACTATCCTTTCGACTCTTTTTCTCACTTCTCTTTTGGCCCTTTCCCTTGCATTTTTTCTTCTCTTCCTTCACATCATCCTCATTTTTGAGGTGCCCCTTGTTTTTTATGAAAGCTGTCAACTCTTTAAACATATACTTTGACTTCTCCACACCCCAAGCCTCCAAGTTACCAGGAGCATTTTCCCCATTTTTAAGCCATGCTACCAGAGTTGGATATTCATGTACCTTTGAAAAGTTAGGCCTGTAGGATTCGAACCACATAGATCTGGAAGTGAATAGTTCAATAAGCTCTGTTCCAGTGGGCTTCTTTCCAACCCATGTTCCAGAAGCAGTCATTTCCTCCAGTTTTCTGACTGCATCCAAGTAGCCTAGATACTTCTCATATGCAAATGGCAAGCCAGTAACATTATGGTTTGCCAGATGCTCAGGCATGTTGAGTTTCAATAATAGCTCTTGTGTGGCTGTACTCAAAACCCCAGAAGTAGAAGTACCAGCAGAGACAGCTTCAGATGCTGGTGTTTGAAAGCGAGACAGAGAGACAGTAGATGAAGCCTGTTGTTCAGACAGAGAAATTGTGGATAATGCCTGGTGAGCAGGCTCAAATGTACTCTACACACCTCTAAATTAGTTATGTATCATATATAAACTGCCAAAAACTTACAAGCAAGAACTTAAGTGTATGATTTCCATTTTCCAATATCCATGTTACATCTTCATTGTCTTCTTTGGCTGCCTCAAGAGCTACTTCAAAACACCCTTTGGCAACCCAGGCATCATCTTCATGTACAAAAATACGTTGATTAAGACCTTTAATGACAGTTAGAATATCATTCTATATCATATTAGAAACTTACGCCTCATTGGAGAATATGCTCTAGCAGCCTTGGTAAGAATCTGAGCAAGAGGTGGAATAACATCTTGCTTGATTATCATACTTGGCTCCAGCATAGACAGTTTCACAGTTGCAGGATTAGCATCTGAAATGTAAAGTTGTACATTTTCCTTAACTGGACCAAGAGGTGTTGTATCTAAGTCATTTGTGTCACCATAGTTGAATACATTTCCCATTGCACATCCACAGAATACACCTCCAGACATGCATGATGCACCCTGCAGTCGAGTAGGACTGTTTGATGGACTTGCCATGAATACATCTAAGATGTAGTTCAAATGAATGAAACACAAAAAAGAAAAAACTCCAACTACCTGGATCAACTACATGCATACATTCATCTATATAGTTTGAGAATACAAAACAATACAAACATGAACAAAATACCAACTTACCTAAAGAAATAGTTCAGATATCATAAGACACACGTAAGTTGAATGAACATACCTTGATCATCAGTCCCAGGAGACTCAGTATGAATGTTCATGGATATGTCTACAGGGTTCAATAAGTAGAAAGCAAAAAAAGAAAAGGTTTGCAGAACATACCTTCATCATGATGAGCGGGCATCTCACCCAACACATCTACACCTGTTGTGGTGCTTTCAGTGCCTCCACAGATGGCTCTGGCAACTTCACAAGTAGCTGCATGGCCTATCATGGTATTTTCAGTGCCTTCACAGGTGTTATCAGATATAGGAAACATACCTCTTGTGACTTTGCGGGTGGCTGCATGGCCCATTGTGGTGTTTTTGGTGGCTTTGCAGGTGCTTTGGTCATCTTTGGTGGCTTTGCGGGTGCCTCGGTGGCCTGTTGTGGTGCTGCCAGTGTTGCGGGTGTCATCTTTGGGGTGCTGTTCACTGTCCCAGCTCTCCTTGTTGTCCCTGTTGTCCTCCTGGCCCCCCTTCTCATTCTCCTGGCTCCCCTTGTTGTTGCCTTCATGGCCCTTGTCGTTGACCTCGTGGCCCTCCTCATCTTCGTAGCCCTTGTTGTTGCCTTCATGGCCCTTGTCGTTGACCTCGTGGCCCTCCTTGTTGACCTCGCGGCCCTCCTCACTGACCTCATGGCTCTCCTTCTCATCTTTGTGGCCCTCTTTGTTGACCTCATGGCTCTCCTCCCCGTCTTTGTGGCCCTTGTTGTTAACCTCATGGCCCTCCTCGTTGACCTTGCAGCCCTCCTTGTTAACCTCATGGCTCTCCTCCTCATCTTCGTGGCCCTTGTTGTTGTCATTGGTGTCGTTATCATTGTTGTTGTTGTCATCCTCATTGTTGTCCTTGTTGTCCTTGTCCTCATCCTCATTGTCGTCCTCATCCTCGTCCTCATTGTCATCCTCATCCTCCTTCTCCTCCTCCTTCTCCTTGTTGTTGGCCTTGGTCGGTGCATCAGAGCGGTGTTGTTGTGTCTCAGCTTGGGATGGCGGGGTCGTGGTCTGGGTGCCTTCTGGGAAGCTGTGCACCTATAAAATGGTTAGATGGTGTAGATAGATAGTTAATATTGACTCACCTTCCTCCTTTGCCCCCTTTGGGGGCCTTTTTAATTTTCATGGGCTCCCTGTGAGAGCCATGAATTAGATGTGCCAACGACAAAGCAAAAAAAAAAAAGACATACTGTCAGGCTTTTGCTCCCTTTGGGCCCCTTTCCTTCTTCTTCTCCTTGTTCTCCTCTTGTTTCCTCCCCTCCTCGATGTCACTTGCACTGCTGTCAGAATTGGCAGCTCAGGCTTTCTTGTTAGAACTGTCGTCGACTGCTGATGTGGCTCGTTTGTGACCAGAGCATGAGGAGGGCAGTGCGGTGGTGCGGATCAGCCCACTGCATGTTTGAGGCCATTGCTGGTGGTGTCAATGTGGTGCGATGGGCAGGGATCGTTGTCGTGCATCGTGGTTGCAAGGAAACAGTTGTGACATGTCACAGTTGGTGATTGATGTGAGGATGGCTTCAAGGGTACTTAGGTTGTTGCAAATAATGAATATTACAAGACCTGTTGGCGTAACGGTTAATGCATCTTGGATAAATTCTCTTGCATTCCACAATGTCATCAGTTCAAATCTCTATTGTTGTAAATTTATTTTTCCTTATTAATAATAACAACATGTGCTCTCAGTCAATGCCAGAGAGTCCGCCAGATTCTGATCAGATAGAGTCTGTGTCCACTGACTCCAGTGGAGTCCACTGGACTCTGACAGGACATTTGTCCAGTGAATTTCTGGGCAGACAGAGTGGACTTTGAGAATCTGGTTGGAGTCCATTGGACTATGAGCAGGCTGGACTCACCCAAATAATGGGTTCTCAGTGGTGTCAGAATCCAATCAGAGTCCATTCAGACTCCACTGGAGTCCACTCAGTCTGACCGGAGTCCAGTGGACCTTGACCAGAAAAGGTGGGGGAGTGTAAAGTACTCAAAGATGAGGAGAATATACCCAGGAAATCATTGAGGTAATGCTGGAAGCATGCAGGGATGTGGCATTGGAGAATCCAGTGCAGAGCCTCTGCAAAAAGGTTAAAGATGTATGGAGCAGAGCGGCACCTGAACCCGAGCACAATGTCATAGAAGTACTTCCCTAACCATGTGAAACTGAGGAGTGGCCAATCCTCAGCACAGGTGGGGATGTGACAAAATGCAGACTCCAAATTGAGTTTGAGCATCAGGGAGCCCGGCCCCAATGCAACAAGATTGGCGATGGCCCGATCCACCATGTCGTACTCAATAGCAGCCTCAGAGTCAAGGATACCATCATTTATGGAGTCACCTTCAGGCCAGGAAAGATGGTGAATACATTGAATCTTTGAGGAGCGCTTGCGTGAGATGGCACTGAGTGGTGAGGCATGGAAGTTGCTGAATGGCAGCTCAGCAAATGGTCTGCACGTGCACCCATTGGCAATTTGTGCAGTGATGTCATCAGAAAGTGTGTCAGTGGTAGTGGGGTTCTCAAACGCGGATTTGAGATTTGTGCAACTCTGACTTTTAGAGCGGTCTCCAGTGAAGCCAAGGCTGGCACCATGACATATTATTTGGGTTAATGTAGATACAAGGGTTCGGTCAGGATAATCACGTAAATAAAAAGTCCATGCATCTTCATTTAGTGTAGAGTGGATACGGGGAAGGTGGGAAGTGTCAGGAAGAGGGGCATTAGCATGTGGTGTGGTGTTGGGGTGAGGAGGGGGGGATGAGGAGGTTGATATTGAGTGGGTCCAATGCAAAGAAACCAGAGACAGGTGTGGCGTCACCCAGAGGCTGGCTCGGGCAAGGAAGCATGATGGGGCAGAGGCTACTCACCTGGCCTCAAACCTAATCCTTGTGCTGATGTTTACCATGGTCCAACTTTCCGCATGTGAGGCAGGTATGAGGGCAACCCCAGGGGCAGGGGGTTGTAAGGCACTTTCTGTCATTAAACTTCCTGCAAGCCTCATTGGGATTAGAGGGAGATCATCCAGGGCTGGTGGATTTAGCCACTTTTGTGGGGGTGGGCTTCCGGTGTGCATAGACATGTTTTGAGAGGAGATCAGTGGCAGGGAGAGCCCATTGAGAGTAGTCCCCTGCAGTCATCTCAATGCAATGGCGATTAAAGAACACGGAGTGGTAACTATAGACTGTGGTCCATTCATACTCTGCAATCAGCTCGAGAAGATGTGCGACGTATTGGTAGAAGACCTCAGTGACACTGGCCTTGTTGATGTGGAATGAGAGAATTCGAAAGTAATGTTGGAGGGGGATGATGATGGAGAAAGGAGTTTTGTACTCCTTGGTGGCATGGTTGCTGACCTTGAACTGTGTGCCATTGAAGCTGTATGCTGTTTCTTTTTTGCGGTTGGTGGGATCAAGCTTGTGAAGATCTGTGACCTTGAATTTGTGCGTGATGATGGTCATGATAACCACCGCCTCGACATTGGGGAAACAGGTGTGAAGGGAAGATGGGGCAGCAGTAGGAGACATACCATAAACACCCAGTGCCAAAATTGGTGGAATAAACTCTCCTGGGGGCACCACTGAGGCTGCAGCAGCTGGTGGTGTGCTTGCCAGGGGTGCAGACACCAGTTTTGCAGACATCTCATTGACAATCTTTGTGAGATCGGTGAGAGACATGTGGAGCTCACTAAATTCTTTGGCAGAGACGTGAGAAGGAGAGTCAGGCATGACAGGAAGGGGGCTTGATGTAAAAGAAGAGTTGGCTTTGATGAAATGATCGTTTGGAGCTCTCAGGGGTGTGGATGAAGACTTTGTAGAAGAATCTGTCATGCACAGGTGGATGAATATAGATGGATCTTGATTTAGATGCAAACAGATGCAAATGTGTGATGCAAGATCTATTTGATGATGAACTGCGAGCACAGTGTGAGAGGACCAAAATGTATGTAAATAAGTGTAAGGAATACTTACCTGTGAGTGCAGTGTGAGAGGCTGAGGGTCTCACAACGATGCCCGCAGGAATATATCTATGAGATATGACAAAGGACAGGAATGAAAGAGATGAAGTGAAAGGGAGATAACAAACAAGATAATATTTGCCTGAATTAACCCTGGGCAACCCACTCCTCACACATTTGCCCAATCCATTTCTGATATGGATCTATGCTCTAACAAATGTACAGACTGGGGCTGAACCTGAAGACTATGACACTGATATTGACTAATATTGCAATTGAAAGGTAAGAGAAGAATTACTCATCATCCATGTCAGTGAACTCATCATCGTCCTCATCAGCTTCCTTTGCTCCTTTGGCCAATTTTGCTTTCCCCTTTCCCTTCTTCTGTTTTGCTTCCAACAACCCTGCCTTCTTTGCCTCGACATCCTCAACCTTAAGTTTCTTCTGCACAATCTGCCCTTTTTCCTCCCATGCCCTCTTCTGCTTTGCCTCCAAATCCTCTGGATCTTTGTCATCACCCCACAGCTTCCCATTATCAATCAAGAGTCTGTCACAGGCCCTGTTCACCTTGTTCATGTCCAGCCATTCCTGACAGACCATCCATCAATGTGCTTTGTTTTGGATTATATGTCCATTGGGAGGTGGGTAATCTTTCGTTGCCCCATGCACTCTAAGCATGTATTTGGTTGAGTTATCGGGGTCAGGAGCAGCATCAATTGCTTCATAGAACTGGTTCAGCTGAGTGATAATGGTGAGTAGCCTATTACTCAAATAATTATATGAATTGCTTACTACTTCTGTCTGGTAAGGGGGAGGTGTTGAAGTTGAATGTCTCTAGGCCAAGAGGGGAACTCATTGTGCTTGATATGGGTGTACTTGCCCTACACATTAGGTACCGGTATAATACTATCTTTTCTCTTTGAAATTGGCACCTTGAGCATGTAGAAAGAAGCTGGAGTGATTGATTATGAGATGGATTATCCTGTGTGTATAATTCAATGTATTCTGAAGTGAAATATACCAACAGTATAATTCAGGGGTATTCTATGGGATAATTTGAGGGTATTGTTTGTAAATTGAGGAAATTCTGGTAAATACCCAGGAAGAGGTATTTCAGGGGAATCTTGAGGATAACTCAGGGAATTCTGACATTTTCCTCAGATTATCTACATTGGAAATTTTTTGATCTTATGCTGTGAGGGAAGTGACATCAGAGCCATCTTCCGCGACAGAGGAATATGCTGACATCAGGGTGACAATCACCAAGGATGGCTGGATGTTTGAGGTTTGAATGGATGGATGCTGTACTCACCCCTGGCAAGATGGTAGATGCTTCTTGATGGGCTGTTAGGTGGGTGATTTGTACTCACAGGAGGGTACCTAACAGTTTGACCTCTTGAGAGGTTCATGCTTCTCAAAGCTTCTTGTAGCAAGATTGATGCCCAATTGAGATCTGAGAACTGCATTAATTTGGGAGTAAGATTGAGTGCGAGTAAGAGATTTCAAGCCTGTGAGACTTGGAGCAGATGAGTCCGGTGAGGTTTGGGAGAATATGAGTGGCAGACTCAAAGGATGGGAGGAACTTTACGCATTTCTGGGAAAGGTTGAGGCTGGAATTGTACTTTCCCTTCCCTGTTGTGAATTCATGGCTGTGAAGCAGTCCTGAGTAGGCAAGGCAGCAGGCAGCATAGATGGCTGTATGCCCTGGGGTGGTGCCTGGTTGGAGTTGGGCAAGGAGGCTGAAGAGTATAGGAAGGGTGATGGGTTGAACTGGCTTTCAGTCCTTTTCTCCATGATAGTGTTTGATGCCACAGATGAGGCGTTGAATGACTGGGGTTTCACAGGCTGAAAATGGGAGATCAGCATCGGTATGGAGGGAGCAGACTGCAGAGAGGTAGGCCTTGATGGTTTTAGGTTGTACTTGGCCTGCAGGGCTAACAATCCAGGACATAATGGTGGGCTGGGATGTTGGAAGGATTGATCCATCAGAGTTGGAGAGGTTATGGAGTCGGACATGGTTGATGAAGCCTCGTTGACCTGTTGAATAGGTTTTTCTGGTGCTGGATGCAAGCCCATGCCAAAGGTAAAATGCAACAGTTTTGGGGTGATTCCTGTTGGATTTGTACCACCAAGTTGGAGGTGCTTCAAGCTCAGCTGTTTGTTGAGGAACGGGGCAATCATAAACATGTGAGTATAAGAGAAACAAGAAGCAGCATCAGCAATTGAGTTTTCAGCAGATGATAACCAAACAGAAGAGAAAGAAAAATTGAGGCAGCATGCGAGAGCAATGAGGTGCTGGATGTACTTCATTGTTGGTACAGAGCAGATGGAAAGATTGTTAATAGCATTAAAGACAGCTTCATTGTCGACATGAAAAACGACATGTTGGCCACGGAGAGCATTCCCCTACCATAGGACTGCATACACTACCGCATACATCTCATTGACCTGTATGTGTTCTGTGCACATGTGGCATGGGCAGCGAGCGGAGAACCATTGGTCACCAAAGTGTCCCCCCAGACCTTTGTTGCTGCTGGCATCAGTGAAGATGTGGGAGATGACTTGAGAGGGAGAGACCATGTAGATCCCATTCCAGGAGATAGCGAGGGAGTGCCACCACTCAATGTCATGCCTGGCAGGACCAGGGATACAATGTTTGGAGAAACGATTTGGAAAGCTTGTGGCAAAGTTGTAGAGACTGCGAATGAATGCGCATGATGTGGGAATGACCTGAGATGCAAACAGGAGGAACCCAGTGAGCTCCTTGAGTTCTCGATGTGTGCAGAAATTTCGGGTGCTCCAGTCATTGAGGAGCTCAACAAGGTACTGGAGTTTTTCAGGAGGTAGCCAAACCTCCATGGCTATCGAGTCAAGTTCGAGACCTAGAAATTCAAGTGAGGTGTCTTGTCCCACCACCTTTGATGGTTGAAAGGTGAGCCCAAGTTGAGCACCTAACTCCATTGCCCAGTTGAGGGCAGCCTCTACATCCTCTCATGGCATGCTTGAAAGCAAAGATTCCAAGAAATTCATTGAGGTAGTGACGAAAATGTGCTGAAATGTTGCATTGGAGGATCCAGTGTAAGGCTTCCACAAATAAATTGAAAATGTATGGCACAGAGCGGCAGCCAAATCCCAGCACCACATCAAAGTAGAATCGGTCAAGCCAGACAAATCCTAGCAGGGGCCAGTCAGACGGGCATACAGGGATGTGGCGAAAGGCAGATTCAAGATCCAGTTTTATCATGAGGGATCCTGGTCCTGATGCAACTAAATCCTGGACTGTGCACTCAACCATGTCATACTGTACTGTGGCCTCTGAGTCAGGGATTCCGTTGTTGACAGATGCACCATCTGGCCAGGACAGGTGGTGAATGCGATGGATTTTTGTGGATCACTTGTGAGCGACGGCCCCCAGTGGGGAGGTGCAGAAATTACTGAACAGTGGTTCAGAGAATGGTCCACGTGTGTGCCCATTGGTGACTTGCATGGCGATGTCTTCAGACAGTGTCATTGTCATGGTTGGGGACTTGAAAACGGTCTTCAAGTTTGTGCATTAAGTTTGTGTCACCCATGAATCCAAGTGTGGCACCATGCTGAATGATTTGAATTAAGGTATTTACAAGTGTGTGATCAGGGTATTTGTGTAAGTAGAATGTCCAGGCACCCTTGCGAAGAGTGCTGGTGATGGTAGGAAGGTGGGAGGTGTCAGAGAGGGGTGTGTTGGCATGTGGTGCAGTGTTGGGGTGTGATGGGGGAATTGGACACCTGATTACAGGTGCTGGTGTCAGGGCAGAAGCAGAAGGGTAAAAACAAGTTAGTACAGATAGAACTCAGGGATCCCCAGGGAGCAAATCCTTTAGATTCTTTTGTGCTTATTACTTCAGTTTTGAATAGAAGAATGAAACCATTATATTCTAGTGTGAATCAGCTTGAATTGAACCGAGCTAAGGCATACAAATCTAGTTATTTTATATACAAATTCTATATCTTTCTACACTACTGCTAGTTATGATTTGAGTTGAAGTACACAAAGCCCACGCACTCAACGACGTACCCAGTCATAAATTCTTAAGGTGTCGACACTAGTTGACATCTGATGAGTCTATTACTGCCTACCTCATCATCTGGAGCCCACTGTGAGGGCTTTCAAGTGCTTCTTCACAATCAAACAACTGCATTTAAGGGACTTTGTTCACAAAGTACCTAACATACCTGCAAGCAAAATTAGCTTCGCACCACCTGGATTGACACCAAGCCAGTCAAAAATTAATAGGCCTTGGACAAAACCAGTCCCAGAGCAACCTGCTGCTTCGCAAAGAACCAGATTGTCAGAAAGTGAAGGAGTCTGGCAGCATCTTTTTGATCTACCTGAGCATCCTCAAATCTGTGGTCAACAACATTGATTGTGTCTTAATCAGACAGTAATTGAACCAACTACACCATCTACACCATCAACCGCACAGTTTAATACTGTAAATATGACTGAACCATGCACCATGAAGATGCTGCACTCAATGTCTAGAGATGCACCACATTTTATATATATCCAACCTGAGGAAGTCCAAAGATTTCTCTGTAAAATGGAAACCCTATTTGACATGGCAGGAATTGCAGATGGACAGGACAAGAAGAGGCATATCATTGAGTATGTTGATGCCAAGACAGAGAGAGAGTGGAGAGGCTTTGATAACTTTGGGGCTGATAGAACTTGGGCTGACTTTGTTAAAGAAGTTCAAGCATCATACCCAGAGGCAGCTGATGAGGAGGGCAGTGTAGATGACCTAGACCGGATCTGTCATGAACATGCCAGACTGGGACAGAATCATACCACTGAATTACATTCCTTAATTTGTCAGTTCTGGGCTGAAGCCAAAAAGCTCAAAGATGTTGTTGGCAATGGAGTACTAGTAAATAAATTCTTAGGATGTCTCACAGAAACATTCACAGATCTGGTCAAAGACAGATTAAGGACAAAGTATGGGCATTATAAGGATTCAGGATGTAACAGACACAAGGATAATCAATATGATTTATCTGAGGTATTGACAGTCATTGTATCTCTGATTGATGAATCCCCATGACGAATTGGAGAGAGAGATGGTGGCAGGTCAGTGGATCGCAAACTGATCCCTGCTGCCAGAGCTAAAGTTGAGGAGTCAGAGACAGTAGAGAAATTGGCAAACTTACAAGATGGAGTAATGTCCCTAAATAAAGAATTGACCAGTATGAGAAGTTTCATGCAGACCATGAACCAGGAGCTTCAAAATACAAGTCAGTTCTTTAATACCAATAGAGGCAGTAGTGGTCCTATACTACAGTCGTCACAACAAGTTGGAGGGAATTGCTTCCATTGTTGGCAGCCTGGACACCAAGTTGCTGACTGTGAGCACTTAAA
>JABAJS010000336.1:0-12444 GCA_018221635.1 Tephrocybe sp. 10521TJB
GCTGTCGTTTTGGGTTCATCGTGTGGCAGTGTTATTGTAGAGTGCGTCGTGATGGCATATTTTTTATGATCTTTCATCAGTCCTTGGGAGTTCCAGATTGCGCCGGTGTGTTCTGTGATGGCTGATTGTTTTGAGGGTGGATCGTTTCTTTCCATGTTGCCATGTTATGTCTCTCTTGACGTATTTGTGCATAAGAATTATTATAGTGAGTGCAGTACACGTTAAAGCATTCGCATCCCCAGAATACAATCGACGAAATATCACGAACTAGTTCACAACAACACCGCCATCGAGCTCAGGCCCATGACCACGTACATACTCGAAGCTCTCACCCAAAGTCGACCTCTGTGTAAAAGGCAAATCTGACTCCAGAACCGCAGGCATCTGATCAGCCGACCCCATGTGGGCGGCAACGTTCCCTACGCGTTCCTGACGACGTTCGGGAGGAAAATCATGTCCAGTGCAAGGGGGTACATGGCCGACTCTAGGTGAGTTGCGGATATAGATAGTTGCACTTCTAAAGGAGTACTCATCTATGATTTTTTTGCGGGCGTCGTCGAGGATGGCGCGGCGCTGGAGAGCGTGGGTGGTCTTCAAGTTGTGAGGGAAGGAAAGGGAGAGGATCAGTGGGATACGATATAGAAATTTTGGGCTGTGTTAATGTAAGTACCTTCTCGAGAGCCAAAAATTTGCGCTTGAGATCAGAATTACGGTCGCGTCTGAGTTCATTGGTCTTGCGCGTGAATTCAGTGGTCTCGTGCCTTATTTCGGTCATTTGTTTTGGTGAGCTCCGCTATCATTGAATAAAGATTGACATTAGCGGGCGGGGTCGCGGTCTCAGGTGGCGCCACCGCTTGTTCTGGTTGGGTCGCTGACATTGATCATAACTTGTCACCGGCCCGGAGCAGAATTTAGAGTCGACGAACCAGTATTCTTCATTAAGCATCATAAACGTTGGCACTTTCGTAATTCAAGAGCGGCTTTTGACCTTGTCGGCGCTTTCCGCTCGCGCCGAATGAATTTTCTCATGCCGCTTGTTTGACTTTATTGATAAATAACGCGTCAACTTTCCATACACGTTGACGGTTGTTCAGACAGCTCAATGCCTAAAAACGCAAACCCCCTTCTTGGACTGGGTGACATTTGTCCACAGTCGTGGCCCGAAGAGGCCTTGCACCAACTATTCGGTCCTGGTGGCATCACAAAGGCAACGTTCCCACCTACTCCCGCTGTCGAGTTTTCATCCGAAGGTGCCTCAATTCTGAAACAAATCTTGACCAAGTTCTTGGATGCTCGACAAGAAAAGAAATGGGAACATGCGGCTGCGGCTGTCCAACCGTTGCTGACACATGTAGGTCAGCTATTGAATCAGTTGTTCTGGCCGGAGCTAGTCTTCGACCAGAGGAAAATGACTTTGCTCCGCGTCGTTGAAGATTCATGGATGAGCCATATGCGCACCACATATCGTATCGACAGTGTTCCTGTCTTCCAGTTTGTTACCCCCACATGGCGTTATACATTTCAGAAAGCCGAGGGGATACTCGACCTCGTCGATCCCGAGAATTAGTCAGAGGAATGTGATGTCATCGATCTTGCACATTTAATCGGCGTGGCCCAGGTCATGGACGAGGACGATTTCACTCCCGATGAAAATGGATGCTACACAGTTGGTTTTATCATTAATTTTTCGCTTTTACAACTGACAACATTTTCGACAGCTTCACCTTTTATTCCCAGATTACACTTTGACGGATATGATTGTATACACCGTGGTTATTCCGCGCTTGACGGCTCGTGGCGTGGCGTCTGGCGCACCTGAGATCGAGTTAATTCAAATCACCTCTCACCGAGTCGCCATCGGGGTCAATATCACTGACGCTGCAACGTATCTTCAACAGAGCCCTCTGGTTCAGTTTCTTACTGACATGTATCGAAGTGGGGTGGTTACCGCGTCGGTTCCAAAGACGTACAAATGAGGCCCCTACGACTACAACTGGTTTAACTAGACAGGAGTCTTCGCCGTGAACTGTGAACATCCATGGCTGCAATTAGTATATGTTGTCCATGTGCTTGTATCAAATGGAAGCCGCGGCATTCCTTATACCTTTTTATGTAAGTCAGTGTCAATGATGATGAGAAAGGAAGGACTCGTGCAACGGCGGCTGCGGTTGCAGAGCAAATGAATTCAAAGCTGTGAAGCAATGTAAATGAAGAATGTACAAAATGTTGGATGTTGAAACGTTGAAGTCCGAATTTTTTTATATCGATGAATGGATTACAAAATTTCCCTTTGATCAACTTGACCGTCATCCACAACCAACAATATCGCTGAAATTTTTTCTTCCACCTGATGTTGATGGGATTGTCCTCAACTACGTGTACTTGCCCTTCACTGACGTTCATAAAGATGATAATGAATATATACAAGGATTCCGGA
The DNA here is from genome assembly GCA_018221635.1 of Tephrocybe sp. 10521TJB. Lineage (NCBI taxonomy): Eukaryota > Fungi > Basidiomycota > Agaricomycetes > Agaricales > Lyophyllaceae > Tephrocybe > Tephrocybe sp. 10521TJB. The sequence continues at coordinate 2,438 of JABAJS010000336.1, forward strand.
TAGAAGTGAACCGGAGACCATCAAGGACATAGGACGTATTACACGTGTATGTTTTACAATCTCAATGCACTCAAAATTTTACGCGCTGAATGAATAATACTGTTTGTTTGGAAATGAGCTCACTGACACGTCGACCCTTCCAATCACGGAGTCGTTCAGACAGCTCAATGCCTACAATTGCGAACCCCCTCCTTGAACTCGAGGCCATCAATCCAGAATGTTGGCCTGAAGAGGTTTTGCACCAACTCCTCGGCCCCGGTGGCAGAATACTCCAAAATGCAGGGTTCCCGCGCACTCCTGCCGTCGAGTTTTCATCCGAAGCTGCCGCAAGGAATAAAGAATTCATGATTCAAAGTTTGACCAAATTTTTCGAGGCTCGACGAAAAGAGGAATGGAAAGGCGCAGCTCGGGCTCTCGGCCGATTGCTGAAATTTCTAGGCAGGCTGTTGAATCAGTTTATCAGCCCGGAGTTGGAGTTCGACCAGCTAAATACAACTAAGCTCCGCGTCTGTGAAGATATATGGAGAAGCAACACACGCACCACGAACTTTATCAACGATGTTTCAATCTTCCAGTTCACTACACCCACCTGGCGTTTTCTATTCCAGAGAAATAGCGACAAGGATATCCTCGTGATCGATCCTAAGGATTGGTCACAGGAAGATGACAGCATTCATATAACCGATGTTGCCCATTTACTAGGGGTGGCCCAGGTTATGGACGAGAACGACTTTCCTCCCGATGAAAATGGATGCTATACAGTTGGTGTTATCGTTGAATTTTTGTCTTATGACTGACAATATTCTCAACAGCTTCACCTTCTATACCCAGATCACACTTTGACGGATATGATTGCATACACTGTGGTTATTCCTCGACTGACTGCGCGTGGTGTAGCGTCTGGAGCACCTGACTTCGAGTCAATTCAAATCACCTCCCACCGAGTCGCGATCGGGATATATATTACTGACGCTGAAACGTATCTCCAACAGAGCCCTCTGGTTCAATTTCTTACCGACATGTATCGAAGTGGTATAGTTACTGCGTCGGTTCCAGATACGGACAAATTAGGCCCGTATGACTACCGCTGGTTTGACTAAGCCGGAGTCTTCACTGTAGATTGTGAAGGCCCATGATACAATTACTATTATCTGTTATCTATGTGCATGGTCAATCAAGTGGAGGGCGCCAAATTCCTAATACCCTTTTTACGTCGCTTAGTGCCAATAATGTGGGAGCAACAGTGGTTGCAGATCTAGTAGATACGTTCAAATTCAGATCTAAGAATGTGCAAGTTCGGACGTTGAACACGTTGAACGGTTGACAAGAATGGTTGAGTCGCCCGTCCGTCAGTGTCGCACCAGGCGAGTTTACGAGCCGGGTGCGAATTCTTGTGTCAAGAAGGGCCACATGATTTTCCCGTTCTCTACCTTCTCCACATCTGTAAACGATGTTGGTTTCCCCGACATGCTGGACTCTCCTTACTTTCCCTTTTTTACTCCCACCCTCCACTCCCTTTTTGTTGAGATATCTACATTACACTTGTTAATTTTTTAATGAGCATGGCAGCCACTAGTGGAGCCGTTTCTGGGGTGACCCGTCCTCATCCCCCGTTTCGGCTTTGCGAACTGGACCCTGGTGCAAACGCCAGGCTCATCCACCCCCCAACGAGAGGTGGCTGTCCACCATCCTCACAATATTTATATACGTGCACATCATGGCACGACGACACGACGCAAGATTAGAAATCTTGAACTTTGAATCGCTTTGATCGACTTGGTCTTGACTTCATCACAACCAACAACATCGATAGAATTCTTTCTTTCTTCTATCTCACGTCAATGGTATGCTGGACGAGTACGTGCGCATGGACTTCACTGAGACGATAATTGCAGATCACAGTGAATAGGACCAGCATACATACGCGGAAGAGACTCACTCGTTCTTCTTCATCATAACAAACATTGGTATTTTCGCAATCCAATATTCAAGGGCAGGCAGATGGCGCGTGGCCGTAGACTCAACGTAGACTGGCTTTTGAGAAGAGAGAGCCCCTTTTCGGCGCTTTCCGCAGAGAGCTCAGCGCTCGCACTCAATGCCTAATTACAAACCCCCTCCTTGAACTGGATGGTGTCAATCCACGATTATGGCCGGAAGAGGCCTTGCACCAACTACTTGGTCCTGGTGGCACAATACTCACGAAGGCAGCGTTCCCACCTACTCCCGCTGTCGAGTTTTTATCCGAAGGTGCCTCAATTCTGAAACAAATCTTGACCGAATTCTTGGATGCTCGACAAGAAAAGAAATGGGAATTGGCAGGTCAGGCTCTCGAACTGTTGCCGGCACATATAGGCCAACTGTTGAATGAGTCAATCCGCCCGGAGTTAGCCTTCAACCAGATGGAAACGACTGTCATACGTGTCTTTAAAGATTCATGGATAAGCCACACACGCACCACGAATCTTATCGACATTTGTCCTCTCTTCCAGTTTGTTATACCCACCTGGCGCTTTCTATCTGAGAAAGCTGATGACAATTCCTTCGTCCCTCCCGAGGAGTGGCTAGAGAAATATGATGGCATCGATATCACCGACGTTGTACATTTAATCGGCGTCGCCCAAGTTATGGACTATTATGCCCTCGCTCCCGATGAAAACGGGTGCTATACAGTTAGTTTATCATCTCAGTTTTACTTTGATAACACTGACAACATTTTTAACAGATTCACCTTCTATACCCAGATCACACTTTGACGGATGTGATTGCATACATGGCGGTTATTCCTTGACTTACGGCTCGTGGCGTGGCGTCCGGCGCACCTGAGATTGAGTCAATTCAACTCACCTCCTATCGAGTCGCAATCGGGGTCGATATCACTGACGCTGAAACGTATCTTCAACAAAGCCCTTTGATTCAATTTCTTACGGACATGTATCGAAATGGGGTAGATAACGCGTCGATTCCACTTGGCCCGGGGCCATATGGCTACTGCTGGCTTGACTAAGCCTGAGTCTTCACCGTAGATTGTGAAACTCCCTGGCTATAGTTAGTATCTGCAGTATCAAGGGAATCCAGCAAGATTGATTGACATTTAGACACAGACCTCCACGTTTTATGATGGGCACTCTGGAGTCGATCAATCGTGTCTGGCTGAGGAAACGCCATGAGTTGGGATATCAGGATTTCATATGGCTCTTCCAACGATGTCTGAGTATATCAATCATTCTCCTCAGTATGTTTGTCGTAATAACTGGGTTCATCTGTCAGTAAATGCATCATGGTATAGATTATGAGAGGCTAAATAAAAGCTGACCCTAGACCTAGACGCCCATGAGAGAAACAGAGCCTTGGCACGCAAGGCTATACATAGCATTAAGCGCGGCATTGAGTTCACCTTACACGCTTTCACTTCAATGGATGGAAGGAGGATGCGGCAAAAGCGTTACGAACTAGACGCCCAGTGTTACCAATTGTAGTGTAAATACAGCCGCCGAACCACACTAGCCTCAGAGAGCAAATACATTCTTATGCATATCTAGGCCGTTCACTGCTAAGCACCGCTCGCCGCGCCTGAGACCACTGACCAGTGAGAGCTGAACGTTGAACGTTAAGATCACGTCATAAAATAAGTACGTTACAGCTTGAAGATCCATTACAACGTCCATCTTCGAATGCAGATGTGCAGATTGTCCAGCGCTGAGGAACAGTTGAACATCAACCACTATCGTATCTCTAACATCCCTTTCTCTGTCCCTACGGGGATGCCATAGAGGGGCGTAAGCGTCAGTTCTTTTCCACAAGGGGCGTTCCTAAAGCTGTTAAGCTTCCGATATAATCAAAGAAAGGACAAGTTGTTGTTGGACGTCGTCGCGTCGAAGTCAGAAATGATGGCCAGAATTGATTACAATCGCTTTGATCGATCTTTAGTCACGGACCATCATCACAACCAACAACCTTCTACCTGACGTCGATGGCCATGGTATGGTATGGCGCCTGACGACTATGCATCCCTGGACTTCACTGATATTTATACAAGGGTATGACATTATTTATCGCTGTTTAATCTGACTTCAACTTTCATTGTCATCTCATAACTAGATCCCCTGTCTTTACTGCTGCTTGCACTCCTTTTGCTTTTCTCTATTTCTGTCTTTCTGTTGTTTGGCATTTATATTGCATTATGGCCTCAACTGTAAGATGTGTCAACTTTAAAAATTCTTTTTGGTACTAACACTTGCTGCTCACACTCAGAACCCTTTTAATCATGACGATTTATTCCACCAATTTCAAGCTTTTCAAGCTTTTTATCAAGCTAGTCAAAGTATGAAACTATATTCCTTTGCATGTTAATGATTTTGACACTCTTTATAGATTCACCCTCTTCTACTACTCCACCTATACCCTCTTCTACTCTGGTCCCTTCTCCACTTCCAAATAATGGGCCTGTTTCTTTACAACCACCTGTGCCACATTCTCAACCTCCTTCATCACAATCACTCTTGCAACCATCAAATAGTCATCCCATGTCAAACTCTGGACCTATTCAAGCCTTGTATCCCAGTGCTTGAACACTTCCGTCCTTGCCACATCCAGCAGCTACTGGGAGTTCATCTCAACCTTTCTTAGGATTTTCAACTTGTCTTCTCCTATTGGAGGCTCTGCTTCTACTGCACATGCTAATCAAGCTAGACTAGCATCTGCTGCTGCTGTCTTACCTTGACGATCAGCTCTTTCAGCCCACAGAAGCAATAACAGAGCAGGCAGTGGACGTGGACCATCTATTTCAGCTCCAAGACTGGTTAATAATCCTCCTCGAAGGTCCATCAATAATTGCCTTGTTCCAGGCAATGAGAGTAGTATCCAGATCCAAGTTCGTGTGTATGGCCCCAGGATAAGTTAAGTAATCACTTGCTTTAGCATTTTTTAACAAAGTTATTAATAGGTTCCAGGTGAATCTCAGGAGAGGATCCTAATGGACATCTCTGGAGAACAATTTTGTCAAGAATTACGAGATGTTAATTTGGCATTTGAGTATGAGTTGCCTCTAACAACTTTGGTGACTACATTAATGGCGACTGTCTCTCTTGCCATGACATCATCTCCTCCCTTCTATCGCTTTGCCATGCTTCCTTCCAACACATCTCCTTCTCAAATGCATCTTTTAGCATGCATAAATAGAGGAATATCTCGAAGAGTTGATGGTCAAGTCTGCCTCATTCCACACCAACTCACACCTGGCCTCACACTTCATGATTTGGCCACAGACTCAAAACATTTTGCAGTTGCTAAGTGTATTGACCCTTCAAACAGACTTATTATCCACTTAGGCAAGCATTCTTTTATTAAGTTTGGTTACTTGCTAATATATATTTTAGCTGTGGCCATATCACCTCTTTGTCACATCCAGAATGGTCGAGTCCATACTTGCCAAACAGCAAGATTGAATGCCTTATTTCCATATAATGCATCATATGGAAATAATGATGGTAGCTGGTGTGAATCTGGAGGGGAATCTGAATCAGACGATTCAGATTCAGGAAGTGTATGTTACTCTAAACATTTTAAAGCTGAGATTATATTCTAACTTATGGATAGACTGTAGCAGCTTCAGTTGAGTTGGACTCAGATGACACTTTGAATCCTATATGACAGCCTGTACAATGGCATTCTCAATCACAAGCTGTTCCCATTGAGAATTCTCTGGCCACTCTCACAGTCAATTCTCTTCCAATGACTATTTGGGATACAGATTGGACTCCACCACCCAACCCTGGTACGATTAACATGGCAAATCTCAAAAGCTGTGTTTTCAGAGATTCTTCACAACCTCCTCTATCCATCAGTGGTTCATCTTTGAGCAAAATGGCAGATGTCTTTGACAGACAACTGGAGAGAGTGATTCAAGAAAAGGATTTTTCAAAGATTCTTTCTAGTGACAGACACTTTACCCTGTACATTCTTATTTAACTCTGATTAAGGATTTCATTAACAAAACTGAATTATCAGCACACTTGCCTCTGGAGAATTGTCCTTGGGAAATGGTGTGGAGACTGAAGTTCTTCATATCTTGCTTAACAGATATATGTATGAAGAGCACAAGGCCAAGTATCTTGTGCTGAGAGAGGCAGGCCTTTACACTTTAAAGTGCATGACATCATTTGTTTCTGAACCTTCTCCAGCTCGACTCTTAGACATGGCAAAATTTGGAGCTATCTGTGCACTTAATTATGCACATGGCTGAATACCTTCTCATCTGTCCCCTGCTCTCATTCTCTTTATCATCTTTGACTACAATCTTCATTGCCTCACCCCAAGCTTCGTTGGAGAATGGTTCCCAGATCTCAAAGCTTGTATTCAAAACTGGATTACTCTTGGACCTTTGGGAGATCCTAGGACTACAGAATTCTGCAGCCATTTTGCAACATATCATGACTCTGATGTAAGCAAAGTTTAATTTTCATAAGAGGTAGACTTGCTAATTAGTGATTTTTTAGGTCAGTGCATATCTATCCCGGGATTTTCAGACACATCAAGCTATTGCTGTGGAAATGCTTTACAAGGCTTTACTTGGCTCTGATTGCTATAGATCCAAGGAATTTAAAGCTTTTGGAGAAGGTTTTAACATGCCATGTAGAGGACATTACTCAAGATCTTGGAGTGACTTCTCCTTCACAGAAGTAAGTTTATGATAATTTATTCATAGTTAACAGACTCTAAATCTTTCTCAGCTCTTGCAATGTTTTGAAGGAGGTCCTGAAGTATTCCTTAGCCTGGCTGGGCTTTCCCATGTTGAGAATTTCAACTCACTTGCTCCTCATCTAATAATCAACTGCATTGCTCATGATCATATTCCACGTCTTCAACAATTAATGGGCAACAATTCCATGACCTTCAAGTCTCTCTTTATAGATTTTTTAAAAGGTCATGGAATTCCTTGTCCTGGACTCTTTGATGATGTCAAATCCACATTTGACCCAATTTTTGACTTATCTAAGGTGGATGAACCGTCCTTCAGATGTCGCCTATTTGTTTGGGCAGCCACTGGTTCTCCTCTATTAAGTTCATCAGAGGGCAACATACTGGTATGTTCTATGTTCAAATGTCCTTCTCACCTTCTAATATGTCTTAAAAAGGTCTGTGCCACTCATGATCATGATTCTCAGTATGCATCAGAGTCAAGGCCTCTGATGATTGAAAGGGGTATCATCTCATTCAGAACTTGTTTCAAATCTGTTAGATATCCTGCAAGCTATGTTATCAAGCTTGCAGAGCATAGCTATCATGGAGTAGAGGAGCCCAGATCATTTCAACAAGCCTATGATCACTGGTTACTTACACAGCTACTCTCCAGTATTGGTAGACACAGCATGGCTTGATTGCAGTTTTCTTTATTACACAAGCTACTAGATACCACATTCTTTGTTCATATGCTCTACAGTATCATAATCCTTCATTTACTAATTTACTGACATAGTTTTTCTGATAATAAATTTCATGTTTATATTTACAATTATGCTGCAGGAACTCAATGGATGCATTTCCACCTATTTCTTGTTCTGACCCATCCCTCTCCATGAGCATCACTGTGCAAAACTAATGAACCTCAAATCCCTTTGAAATGTAGGTTAAAGTGAGTGATATCTTTGGAAGGAAATGCAATAAAATGAAGTGGTTCCATTTTGACCACAATACCAGGTTCATAGAGACAGATATCCCCTTTGCTATGCTCTCCAAATGGAATGACAACACATAAAATCAGGTCCTCTCCATCTCGATGAGCTAATGTGGAAACACAAAAATTTACCACAAATCCACCAAAAGGATATGCAGTGCTATTGTGATTGAGTGGAAGACTATCCACATAAGCTCTCAGAGCTGTATATTCCTTTGGCAAGTAATGCTCAAGCTGTATGTACTATGAATTAATAATGTCTAGCATTGAAATAAGAAAGAGTAACTTACATGCATGTTGACAAATTGAAACAAGGTATGAAGAAATTTTGCAAGAAGTGTCACACCCGGTGAGTTTATGAGCTGGGTGCGAATTCTTGTGTCAGGGAGTGCCACGTGATTCCTCCATTCTTTACCTTCTCCACAATTTTGTGAACGACGTCGGTTGTCTTGATGTTCACTCTATCACTAGATCTTCTTTATTTTTCTTGATATCTCGAACACTCTTCTTACCCTGCTTACTCTTCTCAAACTGCAAACATGACCCCTTTCCTTTTACCACTATGCCTCGTGTCACACCAGATAGGCCTCTGCACCCTTTCACAATGTTGGTGAGCAAGATGCTCAAGCCAGCTCTTATATCTACCACCAGGCACTTCAGTCTTGCAGATAATGGCACTGTCACCACCTTACGAACACGTTTGAATGTGTACCTACAACAAAATCGCAACAATCTGCAGGATGACCCCGATTATGCTGCCCTTTACCCACAACTCAGACAAGGAGCCAGACGACTATGAACACGCAGGAATAGGCCACTTATACTGGACGAGGAGGTGGAACAACAGCACCAACAATCCCATGAAGACCCAGATGATGACATGGACAATGCATATGACAATGTTTGGAACGGCATTGAGGATAACATTGGCAATGACACAGGCAACAATCCTTCAGAGCTGGAAGATGAACTTGCACCTCCAGTCAGCTCAACACCATCAATACAACATTCTGCTTCGCGGCATGATTCTGTTCTAGCCCACCACATACCGGTGCTGATGGTACTGGAACCTATAGTTCCTCAACATCCTTTCGGTTAGTCTCATACTTGAATTCTTCTATCATACATATACTATCAGGCCCATTACGCACACATAGCTGCAGCAGTGCGCCTATTCAAAATTCAGTTGCTCAAAACTAAAATTGTTGCTTATAATGCATGAAAACCATTGTTACCTGGTCATTGTTTGTGATGCATTAAAACCAAAGTCGTCGCTTATGGCGCATTAAAACCAAGTCATCGCTTATGGTGCATTAAAGCCAAAGTCATCGCTTATGGTGCATCAATACCAAGTCATCGTTTATGGCACACCTGAATCATCGCCAATGGCTTTAAATTACAACTCTTTAGCCATTCTTATATACCCTTTTTCTGTCAATAATTGACCCACCACCTTACTCCACAGGACATATACCCACTATACCTCTCGAGAATACTGCCCCCGCTATTACCATTTCACGAGCTATTAGAAAATGTCCTTTTCGCCGTACTGGTGCTGTTGAACTTGGTGCCTCTTACCTAGTTCCTGATGCCATTCGAAAGAAGTTTCATGATGGCTGGAATGTTCACATTCCATTGACATTCCTTACCAATTGTTATTGTGCACATGGTGACACCCCAGAGGCTTTAAAGGAGATGTACACATTTGATACGAGCTCTGGGCAGATTTTTGCTGTCGAAAAACCCTTTTCCGCTGATGGCAAGTACCACCTCACCTTTGACAAATGGTTCCAAGCCTGGTCTCGTTTATTACCTCTTATCATGGAGTGTCTTCCTGAGGAGTATGATTCCTGAAAAATCCATTATGAGAGGATTTTATACAAGGACAATCACGCTGAACAATGGGATCTTTTTCTAGCTTACGATATTGAGATCCGGCATTGTGCCACTCAAAGAGATCTTGACCCATCATATTTCTAGATCGTGATCTGGAATGATCTCGAACTTTGTCTTCATAGTGGACGACTTGCTGCTGCGGTTGAGCAGAAATTGGTAGAAAAATTCTCTTCGTCCTCATCTAAACATACATCTCGGTCAAACCCATCTACGGTGACATATGTCCATGGTGAAGGTCAGAAAGCACAACCTTCCTTTCGTGGCAAACAAAGCTCCCATCCTGACTCCCGCTGTTTCAACTGCGGTGACCGATCTGGAACTCATTCATCCAAAAATTGTACCAACACACGACTTATTACTGGTGCAGAATGCCACATCCTACAGCGTTCCCCGGGAGACCCAGTACGCCGCGACAAGGATGGTAATAGATACTGCTTCC
>JABAJS010000337.1:0-12370 GCA_018221635.1 Tephrocybe sp. 10521TJB
ACTTTCTCAATTATCTCACTACATTCCTGTGTATATCTCCCTGTTGGTGTGAACACAGGTGGCTGCGGGTTCAGTTCCAGCATTCCAGCCAATGGATCTCCTCAAATGTTTCTCTCAATTCTGAATTCTTCTGCTGCAGTCCCTAATACTGGCTTCACCTTCCGTGCCACCGGTTTGTATTTCTTTCCATAAACTGCTGCTGTAGGTCTCTCTTCTAATTCCAGATGTCTGCTGGGTCACATAGCATGTTCCTCTGATGTACATTCTAGCTGTCCATTTAGGTAACTTGATAATAATCTTCCTGACTGCTCCCCACATCGCCCACTGGCTTGATAGGTGGCAAGGTATGAATCCCTCAACTCATTTGTTCCCAATGTCTCTGCACTGATTTGATACCCAGCTATCTCGAAACCACTCTTGAAACTACCCTCAATACACATTGTGACCTCTCCCTGATCCATGATCAGTTCCTCGAAGCTCGAAATTTTGCCTCTTCTTTGCCTTCTACTCTCTTTGTCTTTCCTCTCTCAATCATAGGTAATGCTGTACATTTGCCTGTATTAGGATCTTTGATTGTGATGATTGCACTCCCATCTGGTAGGTTCTGAACATGGCTCTCGGTCAACGTGTCAAATGGGCACCCTAGAAGGACCGTATAGGCTGGTTTATCAAAGACATGAACTTGCAAATATATGGTGAATCCATCTGCACATGTGAATGGTACATTCCTAGCCAGTCCCACTGATTCATTGATTTGCTGATTCGCACTTTCCATTCACAGCCATATGTCTGGGTCCCAGGTCAGTCCTACCCTCAACACAACTTCTAAAGACATACAGACTATCTGAGATCCACTATCGAGTATAGTTTCGACTTTTTCTTGCCCATTTATTTCAGGATTTAATGACCTTAACACCTGCAGATTGCATGCTACATACACAACAATTGGTTTATCCCCTGGTGGTAATCCTTGTAGATATGTTGCTATGCAGTCTTCATGGACTGCCACACTCAAAGGTACCCCCTTTGTCCCTTCATTGGCTATGAAATATGTTGCTGCTGGTAAGGCGGACTAAGCCCCACCATAGGTGTATCATGCATCCTCTGACCTTCGCTATGTGAAACTGGTTCTGCCAGTCCCCTGGCTTTCTTCAACACTGCCAGAAACTCCCTTTGTATGTCTTCCAATACTCCCAGTAATTCTCCTGCTGACAAAGTAAGTTCTAGATCTAACATCTTTGCCACCACTGCCTTAGCATTCTTTGGATGCTCGTCAGTTCTCACTGATTTCTCCTTCAGTCTTACCCATGCCTGCCCTACTGCAGGAACCTTCTCAAATGGTAGGTCCAACAGTTTAATCGGTATTTCCTCCCTTGCTGAAACTTCTTTGATTGAATGTTGCACTCTCTCAGGTACTGCACCACTCTGGTTTTGTATTTTGGAATAGGCTATCACTGCAATCCAATATGCTGTGCCTAATAGAAATGCTATGACAGTCAAAACAAGCAGAATTCTTGAGGATGGGCTTGGATAACTGATGGCCTGGTAATGAAAGAGATGATGGCCTAACAGACAACTTGCTTACTAAGCTCTGGACATTGATTGAGCAAAGACAACAGGGAGAATGCCTGGAATTAAATGAGCAATCACAATGTTGAAACAGTTCCGGAAGGTAACAAACCCCCAAGTATATAGAGTGGTATTCTGTGAGGGACATTGAAGAGGATGTCTTGGCCGATATATTGAAGTGATTATCTCAGAGCTGGATCTGAAAACATTGTATAAGTGTCAAGAGCCATCTGCATCTGGGAGCAGACAGTGTATATGTCCTTCAGGCTTACACAAGATTGGGATCATATATGGTGCTTGCCAGTGGGGTAGTTGGATGTTCTAGATGAAGGTTGCATCATTTATTTCTGTGTGTCTTTGGGATAGATGTAATTGAGCATAGGAATGATAGGTTGAGTAGGTACCCCAGACCAATGCATAAAATAGTCACAATAAATTATTGCTCAAGTCATTACATGCATCTGTTGTACATGGTAACATAGAACTCACTGGGCCTATCAATGGGGCTCACATATGCTGAAATGACCTATGTATGGTGCCAAATTGCTTGAAAGGATGTCACTGTGCATATTCGATCACATCAGTTTCATTGCATATGACTGCAGTGGTTAACCTGATACATCTCACAGAAAAACATGCATTTGAGCTCACCTAGCTTCACATCTGGGAAAAATGATGCGGAGACAACGCATGTAGACACAGCTTGATTGTAGGTGCTCTTGGACGATATGCTCCCATGTGTAGCATTCTCCAATCGCGTTGCAGCTTTTCTCTTCTCATGGCAATAATGGACCATACTCGGATGCATAGGAATATCCTATTCTTGCGCTGATTGAGTATTCATTCCCCTGCTGGGAAAACATCAACTGAGATATCTGTCTTCTTCCAATGCTGCCACTTTATTGGTCTCGACTCTCATAGACAGACATGACGGGCCTATGTAACACTTCTGCATTTCCATCAGCAACCATGATACCCTATCTGGTCCGAATTGGATCGTACTTTGTATCTTCCATTCTAATGCATGTTCTCTCTCACAAACCACCACCCAAATGCTATGACCTCGGATTCATGCTGCTTGCAAGATGTTTCTCCATCATGACAGCATAGATTGGCCAACCATGTCGGACATATCTGGCTCCGAGGTGGCTCGAGGACGAAGCTCAACAGCATTTCCGTTAGGTATTTGCAATTGATCAAAGGTGCTTCCACAAGTTGATGTTTAATATCGTCGTTATGCAACCCCTTCAAACATTATCTTGTTCTTCAGATGTCTCTTGATTGATGTGCACTTGCACTCGCTTATTGATCACAATCCCATGAAACCAACCAGATCCCTGTTTTGCAGATTGGTCAACTCTGGGTTGTCATAGTACCCTCAAGGTTTGCCTCCACACCACTCCCCTGCATCTGTAGGAACATCTGTCACGTCTCGTCACCTCACGACGGGTCCCAGCACCTTGAATGTATATTGGTTTGAGTGCAGTTGAGAAAGAGCTATGTTAGATTCATTGAGCATTTTATTAGGTCGCTTAACGACGGAGGTCCACCCCTTCACTTCCCGGTTTGAACTCTCCATATTCCGTCTCTACGGATGGCCACTCTTGTGAGATGTTCACCATTTATCCAATAACCGAAATTTGTCATGCTTCGGCCTTCTGGATTGTCTAGTACCATCTGCCACACGCCGCCAGGAGTCAGGTACCCATCCTCCTTTAGTTTTTGGGTGAACGGATACATGGTAACCTCTACACCACCACTTGTCATGTCCATGACATGAAAAATAGATATTAGGTCGAGACTGCCTTATTGAATAACCCTTATGGTTCACCTGTCCACTCTTCCTCATCTCCAATAATTAAAGATTACCACCCTTCTCCAGGTCAGACACCTCCTTATCCTCCTTCTCACCCTTCCCCATGCCCTTCTTCCCCTTCTTACCTGCAGGAGGCAGCAACGGCCTAAAATACGGCTGGGCCACCCAATGCGGCAACACCTCTAACCCCCTCTTCTCATCCACCTTCACGAGCTCCCTAAACCCTGCTTCCCATCTTGTGTAGCTTCCCGGGCGTCTTCCTGCTGTCTCGCTAGACAGGAAGATAAGAATGAGGTTACAGAGGAACGAACGAACCTCAGGCCTCACCCTCACCTCCTCAACGATTTTAACGTACTCATTGACCCATACCCACGCTTTCTCGTCGTGCCTCCGCGTCTGAGGCACTATTACGCGGACTTACCGATACGCTCCGAGAGATCAGGGTATTTCTCCCGCTCCAGCGCCGGGCGGAGGATCTTGAAGGCCTCCCTTGACTATGAAAGGGCATGTACGCGTGCGTTGGGAACGAACGATGAACAGGTATTCGAGACTCGAGAGCGAGGGAAGCAGAGAGATGGTTGATGGATTCGAGCAGGAATGGCGAGAGAGAGAGAGAGAGAGAGAGAGAGGGAGGGAGAGAGGGAGAGAGGGAGGGAGAAGAAGGGGGAGAGGAAGGTAGTCCGTTGAATAGGGCAGGGCTGTAGAAGACGCCTTCAGCGCTCATTACTGCATCGGCACTGGTTTTTTGCAGGCATGGGGTGGTGTCCAGGAGAAGAGGATGTTGCCGTTTACAAAGACGGGGATGGAGACAGAGGATTTGACGGTGGCGATGTAGGCGTAGGAGGGGATGCCCTCTGTGGTGGAGGTTAGTATAACTGCGAGGTGGGATCTGGAAGGGCATGGGGAGAGTTGTGAGGAATGATATACGTGGGTTGATATACGTGGGTTTAGTAGAAAAGAAGAGACTCACGTTATTTTGTCCTCGTTGCTCCCGATTCCTTCCGTGACAAGTGATGATCTGAGCGCCCGCCCGCTCGAGCATCTTTGCGTATTCGACAGTTCCACGGTAACGGGTACGGAGAGGCTTTTGTATGGAATATTGACTGTGAGGTGAATGTCAGCACAAGGAACGAAGAAGGAGAATAATGGAGATACGAAATCAGACGCACTCATATTAAATATGAAGTCCAATTCATTCCGCAAGAACGATCCCTAGTGCCTCTCCTCGCTATATCTTGAGATAATCCCAGGTTGTCATAGACGGCATCGCAGTGATCCTTGACGAGCTTGGCTGCCTGGAGAGGGTGCTCTGGCCCGGAGCAGTTTTTCGCCAACTCGCGGCGAGTTGGCGCAAAACTGGACTATGAGTGGTGGCTGGTGTCTTGTATTGGTATTTATGAGGATGGTGTTGATAAGCCTGAGGGAGAGGAGAAAGAGAGGTACCAGGATCCATTCTTGGCGGAGGCGATGTCGAAGTACTGTAAATTGCCATCGACCTACTGGTGCATTCCCCTCCCCTCCATATGTATGTATCTAGCTCCATCTCATACTCATACACACACATAGCTCCCCTGCACGGGTCAAACTGCCTCCTCAAGGCCCTCGATCCATCCACTATGAATCCCGGCGATTCCCTTGCCCACGTCTAGGGAACCATGCAGCTCGGTGTCCTCGCTCCTTCATCCGCATCAGGTACGGGCCTCAACGATGCCATGAAGCAGGTCTGCATATCGACGACCGAAGATGATGATGAACCGTTAGAGGACACGCTATACCCACACATCTTCGTCGTGGGCACGCGTCTGGGCTATCGTGGCTGGTAACAATGCGCATTACGAGGTTCGTCTTCTCTCTTGCCCCATTATCCTCTTCCGCTCACGAGAAATCCCAAACAGGGAGAAGTCGCCGCACGGACCATCCTCCGCCTCGTCGAACACTCCTCTTCCTCCTCGGATTCATCTGAACCTCTCAAACTAGAACGATACACCCCCGGTCCACCCCGAATCAAAGTCTCCCTCGGACTCGTATGTATCCCTCCCTTCTTCTTACTCTCACTTACTGACTTACTTGCGCCGTGCAGGGAAAATCGATATTCCAATCCAATGACATAGTAGGTCGACGAGACGGCGCACTGGACGACTTGTACGCTGCGAGTATGTGGCAGATGTTGGGAATGAGGTGAGGAATGAGGAGGAGATGTACGAGTAGATCGGGAGGGGGAGAAGGCCTAAGGTAGGTTTGCGTCCTCCTTGTGACGTGAGATTTCGACGTGCTGAATGCTTCATTTTCAAGTCATTCCGACGTGGCCGCTCCCTTCGTCAGAGGGAGATCCTGATACGGGTGCCGGTCGAGGTGCATGCGCTAGCGTGACCTCTTTTTGAACGTGAGAACGACGAGAGTTTGGACGTGCGATGCTTTATAGCGGTGAAGAAATGTCTATCTTGGGCACAATTCTTATAGCTCCTACTTGCCTGTATTAGTGGCCCACCAACCATCTGAAT
Source organism: Tephrocybe sp. 10521TJB (assembly GCA_018221635.1). NCBI lineage: Eukaryota > Fungi > Basidiomycota > Agaricomycetes > Agaricales > Lyophyllaceae > Tephrocybe > Tephrocybe sp. 10521TJB. The sequence continues at coordinate 5,887 of JABAJS010000337.1, forward strand.
CAAGAGCTATTTTTGACGACAAGTTCATTTCAAGATCAATGGCCAGACTCATTCTGTGGATTCAAATTGGAGTCTAATCAGTGGAATTTATTGCGGAACCCCTGCTGTTTGACGATCCAATAACTAGCGTGTTATTCGGCATTACAATAAAAATAAATGATAATATACAGGCTCAGGCTTACTACTTCCCAATCTATATTATGATTACCGTGCATTTCACGTTATCAATGGTAACCACAAATAATTGAAAAATCTCTGATAGGCAATATATCATATGGCCGTGCGGGTTGTAGCGCGATCGATAGCCAATTCCACTCCGGGTTCCACCATTGCTGACATCGACGTGGCAACATTGACCAAGGAAAGTGCTTGATTTGGGTATGTAATTCTCAAAATGATAGATGTTACTATTCATATTATGAAAATTATCGTTCTTACTAGAATAGATGGTGGTATAACATGCCTAGTTTGGATATCTCCAGAGCCGCAGCATTGGCAACGGTGAAGGTTCCAGAAGATATGTAGGTGGTCAAATGTGGATGGAACGATGTATCTTGAGCAAACTTGCCTGTCCGCGGGGGTTCTTGAGTCCTGTGTCCCGTTGCTGCGCTTGTAAAATCCTCGAGGGCATTTCTACCATGAGATTCCTTACACAAGGCGTGAGATACGGTCACATACTTTATATCCAACACAACTTCCTTCTTCGTGAGGCTTCGCATGATATCGGTATTTTGTCTCCTTGCCCAAGCTAAGAATTAGATTGGTTAGATCGACTTGACATTAGATCACTTCTGTCCTCATCTAATGGCCCGTGAGGACGATACTCACATTCTGAAAGAAGCTTTGTCTCGTATGGAAGAAATCACATTCAAGAACCATCTTCCAAGTTGGAAGACAGTGGTTCAAAGGGCTCACCATATGTATTAGTTCTGACCACTGTGGAAAGGTTGAAAATGACAGAGTCTCTTGACAGTAGGTCGGATGACATCGAACAAAAAGCCTGCAGGCCAGGAAAATCGTGTGATTGAGTATCGTTCTATGTCAGCGCAGAAATTTGGATTGGGATGATCACATGATATGTAGAAACATGCGGCACCATTGATATAACACCACGGTATGTCATATACAAAGGTTCGACGATATCCTGAGGCCCGATAGTATCAGAAGGAATTGCTTCAGGAAGTCGTCGAGACGAGACTAAGTGCTAGAGAGCCAGATGCTTCAGCCCGAACCTGATGGAAAGAGGACTGCTCCGCAATTTTTTGTCAGCAGTACGGCTTTAATTATAAGAAAGACATTGTTCACTCACAAGATCCATGCCCAGCGTCCACAACCGTTCTCTCAGGCATCATGTTGGCGCGCTTACTATATTTTCGGATCTACGGCGTCCAGTCATCTGACCCGATTCATTATCAGATAAGGCCATTGGCTGCCCATCCATCAAACAACTCGCCCCGCAGATGAACTCTACCAACAGTCGTCGTGCTCGGTGCTGCGTACGGATGTAATTGACTTCCCTTTTTGCTCTTTCTGTATCCTCACTACGTCTCATAGGAACTAGAGCTGATCGTATCCTGGCTTCTGGCATTCCCGAATTAGCATGGAGGGCACTTTTAATTGACCGAAATTCGTACCTGCTGCCATATTCTCAGTTTCAGACTCACAGCACGTGCACAGACATACGAACTGTCAGTACTTCCATTACCACCTCTAATACACAAGCCTGACTCCGCAGATGTCTACATATTCCCTCTACTCAGTTACGAACACAAACCCTGTAAGTAATCCTTCGGTATCGGCACCGGGTACGGGCCTTGAGGATGCGATAAAGTGGTCCATATCCCAGTCGCATAATGAGGAAAAACAGCTGCACCGTACCAGCACATCTTCGTCGTGGGCGACACGTCTGCTATCGCTGCTGGGCATAATGCCTATTATCAGGTTCGTCTTTCGTCTTTTCTTCCTTCCTCAATTATCCTCTTCCGCTCACGAGAAATCCCAAACAGGGCAAAGTCGCTGCACGGACCATCCTCTACCTCACGGAACACTGCTAGAACCTCTCAAACTCAACCGATCAACCCCCAGCCCACCACAAATCAAAGTCTCCCTCGGACTCGTATGTATCCCTCCACTCACACTTACTCTCACTTACTCTCACTTACTGACTTACGTCGTTCAGGGCAAAGTGATATGCCCGGTCAACTTATGGGCGCTCAATAACGAGGGGAAATACATACCTCCGGAACCGGTGGGCGTGACGCGGTCTACCACGATATGTGGCTGGAGGAGATCGCGTGAATGCAGTACTACATCAGGAGATTCTGGAGGAGGCGCCGAGTGTGTTGGCGGTGGGTGGTGGGTGGTGGGGCGTTGGGGATCTGTACGTCCTTTCATTCTCTCTCGCTAGGCCTCTTCACTGACTTGTTCTGTTATACAGTACGCTTAACGGACATCGCAACTATACACCCCACGAAACGGGTAACGCTCCTCCATTACAGGACGCATCTTCTTCCATGCTTCGACGAGGAGATGCACAACGAGAATACGTCCCTCGCTACCAGAAAATGTTCCTCCAATGACACTTCTTTCTGATGTGTCGGTATGTATTTCCTTGACCTTTACTTCTTCTTGCTGACAGTACTTTAAAGTCGCTCCATATTTTGTATTCGCTCTGCTCTCCTGTTCTCTCCACCATGGCTGTACGAACCAAAGAACATCCATCAAGTATAATCAAACCTCTCTCCTTCTATTCGTGTGTTCAAGCCAGGTTCATTTTGTTAAATTGAAATTTGTGCTTATGATAATCCAGATTTACACCTACTCCTGGTTGGTTTAGGTCCTCAGGTGTCAGAGGATTGCCTGAGCTATAGGTGGCATATTTGAGGTAGTAATTTACCTTCCGACGCAATCCAATGACCATTTATTCTGTAAACTTCTATACTTACAATTCTCCTTTTTTTCTCTCTACCACAGCTTTTTACGGACTTAACTGTTTGGGGCCTCAGGCGTTAGAGAACCGCCGGCCTATAAATGGTCTGCTTCCAATGCAATTGTACGTTAATAGTTTGGGTGCTTCTAAGGCATCAGAGTACTTCCAGGAATACACATGATGTCAATGGTTAGTACGTCTTGACCATCTCGCCTGACATCTGAACATCAGGTGTAGTAGCATGAGGACATTTCACCACGTAGATTCAGACGGCGCATTTCGCTGCTCACATCATCAGCTGTTGATAACTATCTTCCTTATTTTGTAGTTACTCAGGATGAGCCAACTACATTCATTCAACCCTCGGCGCTTCAGCTACCAGTACAACACACACGCATATACAATGCATACTACAAAGTAGATATCACAACATAGTCCACTGGGGCACAAATTGGCAAAACTCTTGAGCCTTACTATCATATCCCATTAGTAAATGGAGTGTATCACAATGAGTTCCTAACTCACAATACGGCCGATCTCATAAGCCTCGCCTCCAATGGCCTTCGCCCTTTCGACAGCGCGGTCACGTGAATCTCCAGTAAACACATTGTAGCATTGTCCCACGAGCTCCGCTCCGAGTTGTTGTTCCAAATAGCTCACAAACTCCTTCTTCTTCTGCTCGGAGAGAAGCAATACAAGACGATAGGCTGCTTGGTTTGCCATGACCACGACAGGCCATTTTGCGGGATCAGGTGTCATCTTGTCAAGCATTTCGCTCATGATTTTGCTGATGGTTCTGGCCATACACAATGTCAGTGTATGGTACGTAGGAGGAATATGGAGTATGAGTGGCTCACTTGTACTATGCTGGGTTTTTGAAGAGTAGGAATTGGAATATGGCGAGTTTAAGGGACAAACGCTGCGCAATGGCTCTTATACTCCCAGCATCACGCACGGTCCAACTACAATGACCATGGACTACCTCTTTTGACAATTGAATAAATGCAATGAGGTTCAGGTACTTACCCCAACGAGTTATTGATTATTGATTATCGACCCCAGATTTATACCCCAGATTTATGCCCCAGATTTCGTGGTCAAATCGGGGTTACAGAAGTGGTGTAATGAACAATCATGTCATAGTTCGATCGGTATTTTGAGATCCACAAACAACTCGAACAAAAATAATTTGGAAGGCAAGATAATGCATTGAGACCTGAGATAACACATCGCCATCGCTGGTTTGCCCCCCTCGTGAATTTGTCCATTGTAACTTTGTTACACATATCCCAATTGGTACATTATCTCTTCACGGTATGCCTTATTTCAGGACGGCGACCCGCTGCCACAAAGCCACAAAGGGATGGCTAAATATGCCAGCCATAAATGCCACTTCGGTATTAAGAAAGGTGCTATAGTGTTTCAATTGAGAGAAACTGTCCGTTGAAATTGAAGAGTATGCTCAGACGTCATGAGTACATTGTCAAGCATAAAATGGCTTTGCTGCATACCACTGTTCTCAATCCAAGCAATGCGGAAACAGGTCAACTCCATTATACTGCTGCCAGTACGTGCGATGTGACTTCTCAATTGAAAGCACTGGCTGACCTTCTCGATACAGGATCTGGGTTTCATGCGACGGAACATGCTCAACTTGCCCTCAAAGAGGTTAGCACATTTTTCGCTCAAGGCCACTGGCATGTTCCGTCACCCTCACAAGCTCACGGCATTGGTTCTGCCTTCAGACTCCATGCCGTCGAGGACTCAGGTATCCTCGTTTAGTTTTCTCATTGCTATCTCCATTTGCCATGTCCACGACGCCATTACCAGCACCCTCGATATCCTTATGTCAACCTGTAGCTTCATCGTCCGTCATCCAAGCTCCACATTACGGATGTCGATTAAACATTCAAGCCCACGTGGGGTACGAGAGTTACTCACTACATCAAGCAACGCAACTTCTACTTGTTAGAATAACATTGAAATGGTTGATATCCTGTTATTGCAGGTGTAAATGGACAGGAAATACAACCATAATAGTACACGAATATAAGTAAATTGGGGTGGTATGGCAATGGTGGTGGAGCGAGGGGAGCACAAAAGTAATCATAAGAATGATATACTATAAAAATAGATCATACAATCTGAGCGCGATGACGCTCGTAATTCCAACACTACTAGTATGATTGATGTCCGACATGGAACTGCTGTGGTTAGCACGTCTTGTCATAGAACTTCTTGAGTTACCACTCTTCTTCCCCCACCCCAATCATCAACTAGACTCATATAGACCTCCGGAGTTAGGTTTCGCCCATGTGTATGCAGCTGTCAGGTGGCGCATGGCGCCCGGACTATTACACGACAATTGTTCTATTCCTGCATTCAAGCCAGGTTCATTTTGTTAAATTGAAATTTGTGCTTATGATAATCCAGATTTACACCTACTCCTGGTTGGTTTAGGTCCTCAGGTGTCAGAGGATTGCCTGAGCTATAGGTGGCATATTTGAGGTAGTAATTTACCTTCCGACGCAATCCAATGACCATTTATTCTGTAAACTTCTATACTTACAATTCTCCTTTTTTTCTCTCTACCACAGCTTTTTACGGACTTACCTGTTTGGGGCCTCAGGCGTTAGAGAACCGCCGGCCTATAAATGGTCTGCTTCCAATGCAATTGTAAGTTAATAGTTTGGGTGCTCCTAAGGCATCAGAGTACTGCCAGGAATACACATGATGTCAATGGTTAGTACGTCTTGACCATCTTGCCTGACATCTGCATGGCCAGGCTATGCATGTGTCAAGAATTTTACCAATAGCATGGTGTGTGGAGTGACATGCGTGACAAGAGTGAACCCATACAACGGAAGCACTAGTCTTGTAACCACATTGCGCTGTTTATCATGACAGGGTGCCAACGCGCCCCGAAGCCCCACGCCGGCAGTTCTCTGACGCCTGATGACCTAAATGGTAAATCTGAATTAACAATGCCAGAACAGCCACCTGGAAAGACGTTATGTGCTTCTTTGATGGACATTAGGGGGGTGTTTTCTACTCATAGGAAGGGACCTAACGGTCCGACCTCTGAGAAGTTTGAGCTTCAAGAAGCAAGATTGATGCCCCATTAGGACACTGCGAAACCGCATTCCTTGTGGTTGAGAGGGTCGCGACCGCAGGTGCACCTACATTCTCTCTTGATAATAATAATTAGTGATGTGCCGGCCCGGCTCGGCCTGAAAGCTGTGGCTTAGGCTCGGCTTTGAGGGGCTCAGGCCTGTCTAAATTGAAGCCTGAGCCGTGAGCCTAAGCCGGGACAGGCTTGGGCCCAGCTCAGGCTCAGGCCGCGGCTTTTTGCCTCAAAATCGTCGTGTTGCCTCAGATGTCGCAGAAAAATCTTTCCTACATCATAGAAAGCATATATTATCTATTTAACTAAAACATATCATGTATGTACATGTTCAGTTCATAACATAAAGCAAACGCAAGCACAATCAGTCATTTACACATACCGTCAAGTACATTCCATATGCCTGTCTCAACGATATTCCAAACTATGTC
>JABAJS010000338.1:0-12339 GCA_018221635.1 Tephrocybe sp. 10521TJB
GCATGCCTACCATACAAAATCATACTTTATTCTATTTACTCCTAATGACGGCACCTCGCACGAGTCCGCCAAGCTCACTAACTAAACTTGTTCCAGGATTGGCAGGACATATGGCCCGTGTGCTCGTCCCCCCCCCACCTGCCCCAGGGCAGGTACTCGTCCCCACGCTCACCTCCAATCAACATCCTTGACATCCGCGGCAAAACTAGGGCTTAACAGGGGAGCGCACTCGAAAACAGCATGGAAATGCTGGCCCATTCATTCTCCGCGTATGCGGGGGGACGTGGTCTTGTGCGGCTCTTGTAGAGTAGCTAGCCCTCCCGTAGAACCGTGTAACATAGGCGCCAAGCGCCTCGACACGTTAATGGATAAAAAAAAAAAAAAAAAAAAAAAAAAAGGACGGCGTTCATGGATGGAATCCGTGTCATTTGGTTTGTGATGATAGGGGTTGTGGGTGTGGGGATGTTATCAGTGTTGTTGATGGCCAATGTGCCTATGCAGGCGAAGATGGATCAGAAGTGGGCAGTGGAAGAGAAGAAGAAAAGAGAGAACTTAGAAGAGGGATGTGGAGAACGTTGAGATGAAAGCTTGAAGGTTTTTGTGAAGACCAACTTGAGGTGTTTACTGCCTATCATTGATATTCTTGCTGGCGCTAACACTACGTGTATGCATTACTACCATTTTTTAGTTTCTGGTTGTCGTCACGCCATGTGTCTGGTACCTCTGGGCCAGACCGTGTCACGGACACGTGAAAAGTAACATATCTAATTTTCTTCTGGGCGCCAACTTGGAAGCAATCTCATCCTCCTCAAACGGGCCAAACATGCATGTGCATGAAGGAATCTCAATTTCTTTGCTACGAGTAAGTCATTTATTGATACCTGATCCATAACACTGTCGCAGAGACAGTAGTAGACACTGACATCGATATCCTTCTTCCGAAGTTATATGTGTGTGATCCAGCGACAAACTCACAGTCCGTATTATCACCATTTGTGTTTAATGAACTATACTTACATCTGTAACTAGCTTATGGCATACGATAGCAGATTTGACCATCAGGTCCAACTTGTAGTATAAAATCGTGAGGCGAGCCCTTTTCGCGTTTGTCTCAAAGCTCTTCTCCCAACAACCACTATGATATACGAGACATTTTTCGGAAACCTTCACGGTTGGTTACCAGCAACACAAACCACCCAGACGCTTGCCTACGGCATCTTCCTAACGGTCTCTTCGCTCCTACTCGAGACGCCCCGCGTCGTCGAGACTCCTATCATCCCCACCACTCCCACACCCAAGCTCCCCCCGACCCCCACCCAGTTCGCCGCCCCCACGTGCACGCAACTCTCGGCCCCCACACCACTCACGGCCCATGGTCTGAGCTGCCCCTGGTATTTGATCACCGTAGTTGTTATTGGTCTGGTTACTCCTTCCCTCATTCTCTATTCCAAATGCTCCCAATCGTCGTCCTCCCCATCAGCCTATAGCCCCGCACCTTCTGCGAAGCGGCTTTCGCTGACCCTTCAAAACCTCCGCCAGGCCTCTATTAGCCCCAAACTTGGTACATTTTTATAACGCCTTCTTTCCATCTTCTTGTATTCTGACTGGGTTCATATAGTGGCACAAGTACTTCTAAACGCCCTGGTCATTGTCAACTACATCCCGGACATTGTTAGCCTCTTGACGTTCTCGTCAGCCGAAGCTCGGGAACACCTCGCATCAGTTTTATTTACTTTTGCATTGCTGTCAGCCACCGGTCTCTGTCACTTGTTCTTATGTATTCTTGCTTGGTTCAGCGCACCGACGAACTCCAACCGCATCGCAACGGATTACGCCGAGCAATCACTCAAAGATGCCCACCACACTACACCCGAACCTAAGGAGGAACACACCCCCATCATCGTCTCATCCTTCGAGCCTTGTGACAAGCAGGATCTTCTTGATGCGGAGGAGGAACTCGAGGTTGAGCGTCTTTTGACCAAGTTCGAGCCTTGTGACGATGAAGATCTTCTCAACGAGGAAGAGGAACTCGAGGTTGAGTATATCTTGACGAATTTTGAAGCCGATGAAGAACAAGAAATTCTGGACCAGGGCGAGGAAGAAGGACGCGCCGTAGGTCGAATGTTATTGGACTTCGATGACGACTCAGATGAAGATGACCTCCGGCTTGAGAACCTTCAGGAAGAGGAAGAGGAACTCGCCGTGGCTAAATACCTACTCGACATCGAACAGGACGACACCTTCGACACTCCTCAGAACGCCGATAACGACCATAATGCATTTTCTACGGAGGACTTGGGACCGGAACTGGCCGTTGCTCGCAAAGAGGACCCAGCTACACCCTCTGAACATAAGGAGGATGACGTTCTAGTTCTCTCTGACGTGGGCGACAACAGAGCCGAGACTATCGACACATCTCCACAGGAAATCGCTCACGCTCCGATCCCAGAAAATATCGCATGGATGGAGCTACCATTTCCCGATCTCGACTTGGAAGAATCGCAGGAATCCAACTTCGTCTCGTCGGAAGCTTCGTTTGAGGAGTCCATATCCTCTTTCTCCCTTGCTGAGGACAAACTGTGCGCTCTCGGTAACTCCATTATTGATTCGCAAGACACCAAGGTTTCTCAGGACATCACAGACGTCTCCTCGAACATCAGTTGGTCAGAGTTGGCCTTTGCCGGTGTTGACTTGGACTCCGATCTTGTGGCTGACGAACCTCCTGAGGCCGCCGAAGTTGAAGTTGAAGTAGCAGACAAGACTGCTGAGGAAGTGATCGACGATTTGAATGTGTCCTGGTCTGAGTTGCCCTTCGCCGATCTCCATTTCTTCGCAGAGGAGGAATCTCGTGAGTTTATTGTTGATGTAGAAATTACCCCGGTTAACAAACTTATCGCAGATGATGGACCTCAAGAGGAAGAGATCGCTTCGGAAGTATCCTGGTCGGAGTTAGCCTTTGCCAATCTCACAGATAAAGAACATCACGACTTGGAGACCGATGTCGAGGACGTCCATGCTTCTGACGTGAGCTGGTCTGAAATTGCATTCACGCAGCCTTCCCTTGCAGATCCTGCTGAAGAGGTCAATGCTAAAGAGGTCTTTGTCGCAGAGGAAGCACCCGAGGAATTCCCCGACCTCACGTTGTTTGATACGGCCTACGACGGTCCCTTTGCCTACGTCAATGACGAATCAACCATTGTAGAACCTGAAGTCATTCAACAGGAGGAAGACTCTGACCATCAAGAAGTCATCCACCCCGCCGAAAACGATACCTCAGAGTTACTCTTCACATATGAAGAAACTTCTCTGATTGACAATGCGTCTTCATCATTGGAGGTTACCGATACCGATGCTCTTGGATTGTTCTTCAATACTGTCGCCGCCTCGGAGCCTGAGCCCCGATTGCAACAAGACGTCATCCCCACCTCAGCAGAACTTAGCTGGTCAGAGATGGCTTTCGAACGGGACGAACAAGACTCTCAGGTCTCCGAGTCTCTTCCGTCGCTACAAGAAGCATTCAGCGTCCCAGGCTGCTCCTCCTTCGACATCTCCTTCACCATCCCCGCTACTCCCGACTTCTCCGATTGCCACACCTCAACTGACGAGATGCACGATATTTTCTCCCCCACCAACACCTCAGGGACCTCCTCGGATGCATCCATAGAGCCTATCACCCCCATTCACACCTACACCAGCACCTGTGGAGCATCGCCGAGTTCTCCGATAGATGATCCCCTCTTTACCTTCAACGATGGAGACCTCTACACGGAACAGGACACCTTCGCGGGGGTTGGGCTCGGCATGGACCTCGCGACGGAACTCTTCCAAGCTGAGCTCAAGAGCAAGGCTCCGGTATTTACTCCGGTCGACAGTCCCAGTGCTGACTTTTCGGTCGTTTTGAACTCGGAGGAGAACAGCCTCCTCGGGGATGTTGATGTTCCCTCTCGTGCTCCTAGTCCAACTCTCATCCTGGCATCTCCTGTTTTAGTCCCTCTCCCTTCGTTCAAACTTGATACCCTGGCTCCTAGAAAGGAAGCACTACCTGTGCCACGTCCAAAGATTCGGTCCTCTATTTTAGGTTTACTTGACGGTCCGGTGGCCGCTCGCAAAGGTTCTTGGCGATAAGTTTCCTTCTATTTGTTGATTTGGCGATCTGTCGCGTTTCTAGGTCACAATTATTCTTACATCTACATATGCATACTGTTTCTATATTTATATCCAGTGATAATGATGATACCCCTTTTGCAACATGTCGTGATCGAGTAAATTGCTTTGGCTGCATGTCTTGTTCAGCTTATCCTTCTGGCTCGTACTACTTGTGAGATAGGCTCTTGACACTTCTTGGTCTGATCAAATTGGTGAGCAAGTGTTTAGTGAGTATCCTTATAATATTATGATAAGTCGAGAACAATTCGGCAGTCTTTCTACACAAAAGTAGGCATGAAGACGAAAAAATACAATTCAGATTCCAAAGTTGAATACACTGAGAATACAATCCTCGCAACCACTCTCTTCATTGTTCTCTCACACCGTCACGACCTCTTTAGGTTTGTAGGCTTCATCATCAAGCATATCCTGTTTTCCGGAATCTCCAAAAACGTCATGGTCGTAGTAAGTCCTCGTCACAGTCTCACAGCTCACAAGTATTTGGCTGTTCAACGTCCCGGGTGTGTAACGTGAGAACCGAGGGAGAGAGATGTGTGGTCCGCGGTTTGAATGGTCCTCATTAACATTAGGAGCAACGTCCCAAGGCCATTTTTGCTTTGGTCTTGCCTGGCCCCCCGTCACACGTGCCACAGTGAGTGTCGGCGCAATTCCCTGCCAGATATTATGTAAGTCGCAGTGGTTAATGATTAGCATTGAGTTTACCGTGCATGCCACCCAGATCGCGCATGCATAATCGGATGCAGGGCGGTTAACAATATATGCGATGAGCCCAACAACGCCGCGATACAGTACAGCAGAGATGATTCGATGATGATCTCGACAATACTGCGGTAGGGACGGAACCCCCCAATCGATATGACACGGTATACGATAGCAGCGGTGCAAAAGACCGTCGTAATCAAAGTTGTTGAGTAGATCCCTGGTACGTAAACAACACCCAGTTGCAGGTGGGTCGTATTTATTACAGTTTCGTAGATTTCGATAGTAATAAAAACTTTCGTTTGTAGTTAGGACGATCATGGGGATAACATAGAGACGAACTGAATGTGAGCACCGTGCATATGATCGGGACCACGGTGATCTTCCAGTTTCTTTCCCAGATGACCCAAGCACGCCATATCTAGGACAACAATTAGTCAAAGAAATACGAAAACCGCAGAGAAGTGTTTACTTACAAGTACACAGTCGGCAAGTACCACGTTGACCTTTGAGCTTGTCATCATCGCAGTATACCAAGTAGGATACTCATTTAGAGCAGCCGCGATTGACTTTGCCGTGTCGTCATTTCCAATAAAGGCAAGCCGAACATATGCCCAGTATGATCCAAACTCAGCAGTTGCCAGAATTAATAGAACAGTAATGAGGATAGTCATGACCAGACGTAACTGCCCTCTGCGCTTCGAGCTTGTCCCTGAACGATTCATCGCTCAATAAAACAAGGCAGGCTTTGTGATAAATAGTTGGGGAGAGGAACTTACAGATCGTGGAAAGTGCGGAAATGAAGACAGCGAGATGGACTCCTTGATCATGAACGGGATATAAGCACTCGAAAAGACGAAAAGCCATAGCTCACACCTCGCAGTAACGCCCTGAGAATGACCGCATGCCAGGCTTGATTCATCTCTTTCGTGAAAGCGGCCATGTGGAGGGTCCTGGGTGAAAGAGATCTTGACGGAAGAAATTGTTCAAATGATGGGCCTCTGGAGAGTCTATACCACTGCTAGTCCCTGTGGTTAAGATGCTGAGAACTGCGAGCTTTAATAAGAATACTAATAGGGGTAGCGCCTTAGGGAAGGCCACAGCCTGGTTGTTGATCAGCATGAAGTTGGCCATCCTGTTACCACAGCTTGGATGCACGGTAGACGGTGAACGGTTGAACCAACGGATGATGATTACTGTAAAACTATTAGAATTCAATGGCACCTATCATCAGACTTTCACGAGGGACTTGTTGAAGTAGGGGACTGAGCTCTCCTTTGCTTTCTACGAAGCCAGGTGGATTCAGAGAGCTGATCCGAGATCGTGTACCCGCTAATCGGTTCAAGCCCACATGTATGACTCCAATGGGCTCTGTTGATGTCTGGTTGATCTAAATGTCAACTACTGGAAAAAGGCAAAGACGATCACCATATTATCGCATGTGAAGATTTCACTGTGCTTAAATAGAGTGCATCTGCTGGCAATTCGCTTCGGACTGGAATTCGGTTCTCCACTGATGAGACAGTAACGCAGTCCTCGAAAACTGGAGCTTTTGTGGTGCAGGGAAATTCGGTGCAGGGAAAGTTGCAATCGTCAAGCCCTCGAACTGGAGACGTGCGCTTGTTGACGGCGGCATGTATGGCGTTCAGTGCGAGCAATGGCGAATGTGATGGATATATAGATAGATCCGTGGTACACAGTGATGCGATGAATTTCATGATGATGCAGTAGCAGTAGTAGTAGATGTGAAGCTTGAAATACTTAGCCATCATGATCAGCTCTCCGCAAGCTCTTCGGTTATCAAAGGGGAACAATCTCGCTTAGATAGACGCCAGCCCTACATAGAAGTCACCGTTTGCAAGCCTCAAATTTGAAGTTAGTTAACATTTAATTGGTGAAGAGACATTTTCGAATATTTGTATTAGTAAATGATCCTGCAGTCATTGAGATTCAATGAACAGTGCGAGTGGAATACTCAACATAGCCATACGTAGTGCGAGTTTGTAACACGGTATGCAAATGAGATCTAGACAGAAACGTGCCCCCGAGCCGCATATCAGCACCTACTTTGCAGTCAACTTGAAACACTGCGAAACCATCCAATTCTATACACTTTTAATCGTGTGCTAGGAGCCTTTCATCAACCTTCACATCGCCCTCACAGTTAACGAGTCCACGATAGCAACTTACAGCGAGCATTGAACGTTGCAGGAGGAAGTAGAAATCAGATACCAGCAACCCCTTTAAAGGCCTCGAAGCACGAAATAATCAAGCGTCTATCCTCAACATTCCTCATTCCCTTAGTCGTTTTCTTGTTCCTTCGAGATATTGGGGGGGATAATAAAACACACAGGTGATATTGTCAGGATACGTGCCTCGGGCGATATGATCGACCAAGTCCTGCGTAACGAGAATCTTGTAAAATGTTGGGGTTGTTCCCAACATCGATAATCCACCCATGGTCTGTACGCATATTGGAGGAGACACTGGAACGCACCTTGTTTTTAAGTGGATTCAGGCCACGTTTCATTCGGCTCTTGTTGTTCGCGGCAAATGCTGCGAGGGTATTTGCGATGAGTGGGGGTGCAGGATCTTTCTGGGCCTCGCCGTAACGCATATCCTCCTGACCGACCAAAAGAACCTCATCCACCATCAAATCCTGTATAAATATATCCATATGCGTTCGACGAGATTCGCCACAGATTAAAAGTTTCAAGTTATCTTGAATAAAGAAAACGCGATCTCCTGCGAGGTAACGCATGTTCTTGAACAGGCACAACGTCAGATCCCTGATACTGCCTCCGCCCGGTTGAGGATGTTCCGCTCGCTTCAGCTGGTGTCTTAGATCAGACAATGGGTCGTGTATGCTGATCGAGTCGAGCGAGTCGATGAACGGATCAAGAGCTGGGGGTGGTGGTGGCAGCGCCTGAATGTTGAAAAATGTAAGCGGGTCTGATTGTTGGATAGAAATGTTATAGGAAGATAGATCATCGCCCTTCCATTGTTGTGAAGCCTTAGGGGTTCGAGATATGTTGGCCATAGCTGTTGGAGGGGGGAGGTGAATGATAATGTCTGAGGTTCGGAAAGGACCGCGAGACAAGATCATCACATAATCCCCCAATTTTCGTCGAGGAACGTGTCTCTGTACCTATTGTGCGTGCCATTATCAAGCGGACACTGTATCCCCTTCTCTTCAATGTCGTATCATACTTGTGGTGCTAGCCTTCACTACCAGTGACCCCTATGTATATCCAACTCGGTGCATCAACAGGCCTTGATATCACGCTCTTCAGACTTCCCACCTCGACGTACAGGGAATCCTGCTTCGAACCACACCTCGATCTCAATGCAGCCTAGCGATACACTTATACGATGAATCGACTTGGCGCAGAGCCGGAGTGACTCGAAAGAGGAACTGGAGTTGGAAACTCCCTTCAGTCTCGTGGAGACACCGTTCGTTACCCAGCCGTGGTCGTTTCTTCCAATCTCAGACGCTCTGTCCGTCAACTTCAGCTTGCTGTCGGCGGGCTCGGTTTGTAGTGAGTACGAGCTTCAAGGTGGAGATGAGCATTGAGGATGCGGGTGGAGCCGCGAGCGGCAGGAGAAGGTGAGGGTGATGCAAGGAGGAGTGTACCGTATATCGGATACATCTAACATGATACTAGATGGTATCTGTTGTAGGTGGGCTGGCAGATTGGGCAGTGCTTAAGTTGCTATCGCGGTGATGCTCTACTACAGTCATTATAGTATTGACAAACACCAGCCACTTGTGCGTTCTGTGACTTCAAGACTCCACTGAACTTTGATATGTAGGAGTCCGCTTGCATAGCCAAGCGGTGAAATTGTCAGGCTGTCAACTTTTATTTGGATGACAGATTGGCGCTCATAGAGTATTGAGTATGCATCCGCACCGCCATCAGTAAATATACGACTCCTGGGGCTGTGGCAGGTGTCTCCTTTCTACCACCATGCTACCATGACCAGTGGTTCGCCCTTACTGAAGGAGGCCTTGGAGCTTTCCTCGCCGAAGAACGACATGGGCGCAAACAGGCAAGAAAAGGAAGAAATAACATTCCAATTGACGGGTCCTGAAGGCGAGCACGGGCTACAACTCGATATGCCCGTTCCGAGTGACTTTTTCGAATACGCTCAAACCCCACTCGACTGGGACTCGGAGGACTTCGTTTCTGACGATATTGTGACTACGGACCTCCAGCATAGATTCGCGTACGGCTCCAATGGGCTCGGTTTCGAAGCCGACGTATTATCTACGAGTATGTCATCTGCAACCTGTCTTCCAGACATAAATACCCCCATGGACGAGCAATATCTCCTACCGCCTCAGTATCTCTCCCCCTCCAAAGACAGCCCGGTGCAACAGTCAACCCGCCCCGCCCACTATCTCGACACCCCTCGAAGTCAATATTTGCACACCTCTAGACCCTCTGGAGTGGGTTTGGACATCAGCTCTGACGTACAACATCTCCAGCCGCCTCAGCTTCTCTACCCCTCCAAAGACAGCACGGTGCAACAGTCAACCCTTCCCATACAGTATCACTACCGTCGACATTCGGCGCCCACTAGGGCCCCTAGAAAGGGCCGGTCGGATATCAGCCCTTACGTGCAAGACAGCCTCCCAGATCTATACCCATACACTGCACCTCCACCCTGGCCGTCTACCCAACTCGCACAATCAAAGCAGATTGGAAATTTCTATGGGACACGCTACGAAGGCGCTAGTGCGGGGCTTGCGGTGACGAAGCCAGAGGTGGTTCGGACCGGAACAGCAAATGCACCCGGTCGGAGAAGGACGAAGGAGCAACCGTCGTTCGTGTGTCCAGTGCCGGGGTGTAGGAGTGTGTTTACAAGAAGTTTCAACCTCAAAGGTATGTTTTTATCAGTACTTTATGGCATGCCATCCTGACTGGGAAAAGGTCATATGCGATCTCACGATCAGGAAATGCCGTTCCAGTGTAAGGAGCCCTCGTGCGGCAAGAAATTCTTAACGCAGCACGACTGTAGATACCATGAAGAGGAGGCACACTCATTCCGATGCAAAGATTGCGGGGAACAGCTTACGTCCTCCACTGAAGAGCATCGTGTGTACATATTATTCCTTCATCTAGGCAATTAACTCAGTTCTTTCGCAATAGATGTTGAGCACGGGTGTACGAAACAACAGGATGCCAAACGCGAATCATTCTTAGCTGAGAAACGAGGGCAAGTAACGAACTCTCTCGGCGCTATTTTCAAGTCTGTCGAGCATTACAGGAAACTGCTATCTTGCAATGAAAAGGATGCCCAGAAAATTCTTGACGCTTTTCAAATGGTAAATCTTGCCACCAGTGATTAGCCGGATAGAATCCTGCTCATATTATTTATGCCTGCCAGCTGTTGGATACCGAAGCTTTCCAGGATCGCGGTCAACTGATAGCCGCCATGCGAAGGCTCTCAGAACGAACACAACTCTACCCAACTCGGTTCTGCCTGAGCGGGCCTGCACCGACGTCTGAAGACGAGCCTGTTGCCTGTGGAAATTTTGCCGACATCTACAAGATTCCTTTTTGGGGCGAAGATACCTGTTACAAAGTAATCAGGGTTTATCAACGATCACAAGCGGAACATATCGCCAAGGTGCGTGTCTCATCATATCAGTACCTGCCTCAAGTAATAACAGAAAATGAACACAAAAGGTATACGCGAGCGAGATCATTGTTTGGGCCCAACTATCGCATCTGAATATCCTCCCTTTCTATGGGCTGATAAGATATCGCTCGCGAATAGCCTTCGTTTCGTGCTGGGCTATCAATGGTGACCTGGAAGCCTACCTGGCTCAAAATCCAAACGCAAATAGGATATTGATTGTGCGTGCGCGATGACATTCTAAATGATCGTCCGACTAACTCTTGGAGTCAATTCTCTCAGTGCTTGGACACTGCGGCCGGGGTCGAGTATCTACACTCGAACGACATCGTACACGGTGATTTAAAAGGAGTGAGGAAGCATCTTTTCGCTTTGTTCCCAATTACAATACTCACTCTCGTTTTTCAGCTGAATGTTCTAATGGACAGTTCAGGGCGGGCTGCCTTGGGAGATTTTGGCCTCTCGAGCGTAACCGATCCACAAATCCTCAAGTGGGCCTCACAGTCGACTATGGCCTCCAAGGGCGGCACGACACGATGGCAAGCTCCCGAACTTTTGGGATCTGAGGACACTCTCGGTAAGGTACATAACACCAAAGAAAGTGATGTGTTCGCTTGGGCAAACATCTGTTACGAGGTGAACCCTACAACTATTCTTGTCTGCTTGTAATTTAATCGCGTATGGGCACTCTCAGATTTTCACCCAAAGACTTCCTTTCTTCGAAGCTTCGTATCCTGCCACCATCGTAACAATCATCATGCGCGGTGGTACCCCGACCAAGCCCCAGGATGACGATCCTGCTTGGTGCATCCATGGGCTGAACGACCGCATCTGGGACTTGATGGAGAACTGCTGGAGCTTTAACCCCTCAGATCGTCCAGACATGACGACAGTGATATCAAGGCTTGGCGCAGAAAATCCCATCGATTCTCGTCCACCTGGGGAGTGGGCTGAGAAAGCTGCCATGCGCTTCCGGAATGCACAGGATGGAAACATCTCATCGAGGGATTTGTTGCCATTCTGGGAAGACTTAGAAGTCCTTCTTTCCCGCGTCGTGTCGGAAACATGAACACAAGCTCACTATGGGCCACTCAATTATGTCGATTCAGATATGAACCATGATGATCGATCGGCTCGCACTTGGATACGATGGGGTCCTGTTGGTCTGGTCAGATTGGCAGAACCTTCGAGCCCTTAATATTTGTAAAGGGATGACTTTAATTTATCCGACGCTCGAATTCTGAATCAACTATTGGTTGAGCTGGAACAGGCTTTGCGACCGAGTTCTCAGTAGAATAAGTATCACAAACCATTATGTAGAGTCGCCGTTACCGCTGTTCCCTCCATTACCGTCATTCCCTCCTGAGCCACCACACCTTCCCCCTCCACCATCGAGGAAGTGGCTTTAAGCTTTCGAGAATCAGAAAGCTAACCAAGACCTGGGAAGAGGTGACACTCATTGCAGCGAAGAAGGCAGTCACAAAGGCAGTATTCTTTCATTCCCTTGAGGACGATCATTAAAGACGATCACTGAGAGCATCAAATTTCAAGTAATTCAATGCGTTAATCTTTGAGCTACTAGTGCAGATTTACACCGAAGAGACCATGGTATTTGAGAGTGAAACGGTACTACTCGACCCACTATTCGTGCAGTATTTGGGTCTTGTCACTAACACACAATAAATACGAGACAGCGATACGAAAAACACCATTACACTCGGAAATAAGGCCGAATTAGCATAGGCAGTTGGTTCCCCCCCTTGGGATCACTGATCAAGACAGGTCTCTGCACGATCGTAGATTTCTTGGAGACGTCGGCCAAAGGCACGG
>JABAJS010000339.1:0-12322 GCA_018221635.1 Tephrocybe sp. 10521TJB
CCCCTCCACTCCGACTTATGTAGCTACTCCGAATTCTACTCATATTATTGTCAGCTTTACTACTAAGGCTTGTTGTCGGCCCAACAGTGAAAACCAAGGAAGCAAAAATAGAAATATGTAGGGCCCATGCACTCCAGAAGGTGCAATTAATGGCAAGAGGGACTGGGGGAGCAGGGATCAATTGAAACAGGGGATTGATGGTGGCCCACGGGCGGGAAGAGGACCATGCACAACAACATGATACGAAATTTGATGGCGCTGAAGGGCCCATGCACAGTGGAGGCGGCGCTGCCAGATGGAGCCATTCCAAATGAGGAAGGGCGGGAGCGCTACAGTGTGTTTGCATACATGTTCACATACATGACTGTGATGACAGCAGACTGTAATGACTGTCATATCTGCACACAATGACAATGGTAATTACAGTCTTTGTATGTGAACAAGTAACAGTATAGCCTGATCTGGAGGCTAATAGTTGGCTGCAAAGTTGGTCAGGATGGCAGTTGTCAATGAAATAAATGAGGCAAAGGTACTGACGAAAAACAGCTTGGAGGAACTTCGTATAGGGATCCATAACCGACTGTTCATAATTACGGTAAGCACGGCCGAAATCCTTGCCTGAAGGATTTTTGCCGACATGATAGCTGGAACATGTATTAGTGTATAGGCTTCTCCAATCAGACAGACTTGCCACCCTTACCTACAAACACGCATTTTACCCTGTGACGGGTCTGGGCCGCCCATCACACACAAGAATTTCCACCCCATAATTGACTCCATCCATTCTAGAAATCATCCCATAAAGGCTGGTAAGTTCTCCAAATTCCTGAACAGAGCGTCATCATTTAGAGAAGGTCAATAGGTAAAAGACAACTTACTCTGAAATCTCTTCAGGGCTTGGCAACTTGGGGGGATTCGCAAGCCTCTCCTCTTTTTCGTGCTTCAGTTCAGCCAAGCATGCATGCACACGCTCCACCACATCACTCTGTTCATTCTTCCACAAGTCCCGCATCACCCACTTAATAACTGCCAGGCATTCTGCATTTCCCGTGCCTTTTGGTGTCTCAAGTTTGACAGAAGCTGTAATCCTTTCATTGTAATACATGTCCGAATAGACATGCACTTCTTGAGGTAGGCGCGAGTGGGACCCGTGTAAGACCTTCTCAATTTGCTTGGTCTTCTTCTGCCCGGCCTTCCGCGCTTTCTTGGCAGCATGCCATCGATACCAAGTGATGAGTTGCTTAGCAAACAGTGAGCATTCATGCTTTCATACAAGACTATTCTTACCTCCTGGTGTGTCATAATAGCCTCCCCTAACTGCTTCTCCTGTTCTTTGGTCAGTGAGGCTCTGAGGAGCCACTTGCATCTATGAGCAGCCATTTTATGCATCCGTTAGGCTAAACCTAGCAGATGGGGGATGATCAGACTTCGCATTGCAGACATATAATACATCAGAGTTCACGAAAAGCATGGTCGAGCAGGGTCGTCAAGATCATCCCCAGTTGAAACAGCAGCGTCAAGGGGGTATACGTAGATTAAGACGTGTTTAAATGAGAAAAATGTTGGTTGGAAGGCTAAACGTAGGCTGATAGCCAAAGATTGTTTAAATTAAACACGCCACGCAAAAAAGTAATAACTATTTGCTAGTGTGCCAGTCAACCTACCGATCTAGTCGAATGGGTGTTATTGAGCCATTCACAAACACATTGAAACGAACAGTGCAACTTTTCGGAAGTACTAAGGGATGATATAGATGTTGGGAATCTCGAGTCTCTAGCAGGCAGTGCAGAAACTGATAAACCCGACGTCGATCCTACCAAAAGCGCCAATTGTAACAGAAGAACATCCCGAGCGTTTTGATTTTAGCCTGAAGATTTGACGAAAAAGTTGTTCGGATTAGCTCCCCAAGATAGGTGCTGTTCAAAGCTCGATAAGCGAGAGATGTTGCGAGGCAATAATGATAGAGGGTGAGAGGAATCTACCACCTGGATTGACTGTCCACTGTCACCACGAGAAATTTCTCCCTTGAAGTGCGTCAGCTAGCATCGACAGAACTAATGTTACATTGAGCTTTCCGTCGTCATGGATAACCGCTCGAAATACCTTTTCGTGAAACGAGAAGTGTCTCAATTGAAAGTCCAAGATGCTGGGGACAATGCGGGTCGAACGAGGACACGAACGCCGCCAGCGCTCGTGATGCAAGTATCTCCTTGGATCTCCACTCCTAAATTGAGCCGCGTCTCGAATCGATCATACACTCGGATCCCTGAGCAGAGGTCCATCGTCCTCCCACTCTCGCAGGAAGAGCTATTCCCTCCCTCGCCGAAACTGATCACCTTGCCCCACAATAGACCGCTGATCTATTCGAGAGAAAATGACCCGAAGATAGTGCGCCCCGGTGGTAATTAATTCATGGACAGTCGGTGAGGCGCCGGGATGCAGAAGCAGGATTTGAGAGATATCAAGGGATAACGGTAGCGGTGAACGGCCTACGAGGTGCGGTTGTAGAATACGGAGAAGGTGGTGATAAGATGCGGTTGTGAGTCACGTCACACATAGTCGGTGGCCTGGGCATAGCATAGAGGTGCAGACTGTATGGGTCAACGTTCGTCCACTTTGAAACAGGAAGATGATGCGGGGAGTGGGGCTGAAGGAGGCTGTCATCGACGGTGATGGTTCTCAACGTGATTCTTCCCATGGATCCTTCCCATGAGATGGAGATGCCGATATCTGCGACCGTCCTATGTTTCGGTGGTGGAATGGGCATCTCGAATGTCATATTGAAACTGAGAGCGGCATCCACTCAAGGCCACTGCAGGGAGACATGCGTAATTTTGGCATTGATTCAACAAAGCTTGAGGCGGTCCAAAACCGACGGTTCGAGGTGATGTTGATTAACTAGATATTATTGGAAACTTAGAATAACGAGATAATGCATACGCACATAAAAAAACGAAGCTCACGGTACAGAAAGACTACTAAAGTCATAACTGTTGTGCGACGTACAAGGCCCCACAGGCTGCAAAAAGACGCCTGGGGCTGGCGTTGGCATGCTACCTTATCTTATCACAGATTTTCATAGCTTCTCATTATTTTTCGCCCGTGGCCCACCCATGCAGAACATGATTCTCTTTTAAATGTATGCCTTCCAGCCGGCATATCAAATAAATTTCATACACGTTTTCTCTCAAGTCTGTGACATGCCGAGGACAAGAGTACGTCGAAGCCATGAATAGACAAGGAATTGTCAATGACAGCTCATTGCCCATTTCATCGCATAAAGAGTCATCATAGAGGTGAGTTGTATTTAAAATGCGAGAAAGTTGTCCATACTTCCTATTTCTCACATTCAGCCAGAAAAATCCTAATCTTTACTATATCTGGGCTTTCTCTACTCGCGATAGATGCGGTGCGTAACGACACGGGCTGGTGGATCCAACTAATTCTAGAAGACACCTCGGATTGATAAACGCATTGCCTACCTCGCAATGTGAATAAATTCATGGCATTGCTTCTTTAGGCTGAATTTCCTGTTATATGATTTTGGTTTTCTGTGTAGGTTCCGCCACCTCCTTAATTGACATACATCGGTACGAAAATGTTTCTATCTAATAGATGGTTGTCCATCGGCCGAGGCCCATCGACTGTTTCACGATAAGGCTTCTGCCACCTCTTTGGATTTTTTATCAAAAGTCCGAATGCCCTTCTACAAAACCTCCCATGATTCGTTTCTGAGGTTTCACCTTTCGGATACTCACTCGTCTCTGCTCTTTTTTCTTTCTCTTTTGGGCAATGATTGAAACAACAACTGTTCTTCATCGTTAAGCTGTGGAGTCAATAGGTAGGTCTACGTCCCTCATCAAATATTGTTGGAACGAGGTAATGCCACCATAAACACACAATGTGATTGCTGCGCTTAACTCGATTACTTATTCCTTTCTCTCTTTATTATCGTAGATACAAAGACTCTTTATCATACTTACTTTACATATATACAGGATACTTACATATGATACCCTCAGTCAATTATATTGGACTGAGGGTGAGTAATTTATACTACTATACTATGGACACTTACTAACGTACCTTAGTTCACATTATATTGTGTCTTATAGGTACGACTAATTTAGTCAATTATATTGGACTGAGGTTCACATTATATTGTGTCTTATAGTCACTAAGGATATCGGATTCTAACAAATATCTCATGCGCCTTTCACTGATTTCCAATAGACAGTACAGGCATCGATCATCGAGGGACTAAATTAATTGCCGCGTACGAGAAGCGCAGTATCCTCTCACAGAGTGAGTGTAGATTCAAATTTGCCTTCCTTTCTTGCCCCCTCATCCGGTGTTACGAATTTCAGACACAACATTCCCAGAACATTATTCTCCCATCTTCCCCCCTACAAAGACTGAAACCTAAGTATTCTATCATAAGAGAAGCTGAAAGTGATGCACCATAGGCCTCAGGAATGGCTGTGATAATGACATCATGTAAAGAACAGGCACCTGATTACAGGTGCCAGTGTCAGGGCAGAAGCATAGTAAGGTCCAGGGAAACTATAAATAGTATTTCTGAACTTACCTGTGGTGGCGCACTCACAATGGGGACCGATCCATGGCTCAGATAAAAGAAATAAACATGTTTCTAGTCGTATAAGAGCATTACAGTGGAAATAAAGCAAGAAGAAGAAGGAAAAGAAGCAGGGACATACCTCTGGCTGCAGTAACTCTATTGCTAGTTGTGATTTGAATTGAAGTACATGAAGCCCATGCACTCGACGATGTATTTGGTCATAAATTCTTAAGTAGTCAACACTAGTTGACCTCTAACGAGTCTATTACCGTCTACCTCATCATCAGCTCCAAATAGCAGTGGTGGCACAGGCAGATCAAGGAAAGATGCTACACCCAGTATCAGTCATTGCCCTAAGTACATCATTGCTGCCATATGAGTCTCTAGCCAAAGATGATACAGTCAGTGAAGAATATGATGAGGAGCATAGGAGTGCCAAAGGACAGACCTTTGATAGCCTATTACTGGTGATCAATGACTGGCTACATAACCTAGGCCAAGAACCTAAAAACATGACAGGAATATCACCTGAGAGAATTAAAAAGTTAGCCAGAGGCTTCTTCCTAGATCCAAAGGGTCATCTTTATCATAGAGAGGAAGGAGTAAAACATAGATTAGTAGTAGGGAAGGAGAAACAAATGTATATGTTATGGTCCTCACACAATGCCTTAGGACACTGGAGAGCATATGCAACAAAAGGATTGATCAATGATTGGTTCTGGTGACCAGAGCTGGAGGTTGATGTATGGTGGTATGTGGAAACATGTCACCTATGTCAAGAATGTCAGAAGACCATTTTACTTTGGCCACCTACTGTGACATATACACCTTTGATTTTCCAGAAGATACATGTGGATACTATGCATATGACTCCAGCAAGTAATGGATGCAAATACATAGTACATGGATGATGTGCACTTTCATCATGGATGGAAGGACATCCATTATGGAAAGATAATCATTGGCTAATTGGTCAATGGTTATTTGAAGATGTAGTATGTCTGTGGGGATGCATGTCATAAATTGTGACTGACAATGCAGGACAATTTAAGAAGGTGGCACAGTGGTTGGAAGAGAAGTATGGAATTAAAGGGATTACTATTGCTGCTTATAACTCAAGAGCAAATGGGAGCATTGAGAGACCACACTGGGATGTACATCAAGCATTATATAAAGCATGCGAAGACAGAACTAAGTGGTATTGGTTCTTTCACCACATAATGTGGGCAGACTGTATAACTATTAGAAAATGGTTTGGGTGTTCTCCATTCTTTATGGTAACAGGTGCACATCCAATTACACCATTGGACATTGCTGAAGCAACTTGACTAGTTGAGTTACCTGAAGGACCATTAACAACAGAAGAACTTATTGGGTATTGGGCACAGGCATTTGTTAAACATGCTCAGCATGTTACTGCAATGAGGGAGCAAGTAGGAAAAGATAAGTTAAATTGGGCTATAAAGTTTGGAGAAGAGCATGCAGCTTTGATTAAAGACTATAAGTTTAAACCATTAGACCTGGTCCTGGTATGAAACACTGCTGTAGAGAAAATCTAAGCAGTAAAATGATGCCAAGATACATGGGACTGATGGTGGTGGTACTCAGAACAAAAGGAGGGAATTATGTCTTAGCTGAATTGGATGGTTCCATCTGGCATGAGTGGGTGGGTGCATTCAGAGTAATTCCATATAAAGCCAGAAAGTGGATACAGCTTCCAGGGAAAATAGAAGAATGGGTAGATATCACTCCAGAAAAATTGAGGGCACTTAGAGGAGAGGAAGCCAGTAGTGCTGATGCCTCTGAGCAACTCAATGAAGAGGAAGATGATATTTACTTCAAAGGAGTACATTTGGGAGGTGATCGATAAAAACTCCAGTTTCTCAATATCCTGGTTAGCAAGGACAACTATGGTATTAAAAATGCAATATCACAGTACATGGTCATTGATTGGTGGTTGGGTGTATTGTGAGCAATGCACTTGGGCTATTTCAAGGTGGAGCATATCATGGAATGCTATCTTATGAGGGAAGTGACTGGGGACAGTCAAAATTTGGTGGGGGGAAGATGATATGATGACTTGTTGGAGCACTTTACACTCCCCCTGGTTTTACTTAGATCTAACTGGAGTCTACCTGGAGTCTACCTGGAGTTTACAGCCATAACATCCAGTCTAATAGACCACCTAAGTCTAGGTAGACTCCAGATAGACTCCTGTCTATGTGGAGTCTATGTGGACTCAATGCTGTAGGTGCAAGGCTTATTTTCATTAATTAAATAACAAAAAACAAGTGCAATGAGAAGTACTTGAACTCAGAACTCAGGAATGATGACTAAGGAGAATAGCAGCACCATTATCCATTAGACCAAGAGGTCTTGTGTCACTTATGAAAACCAAGTTCACATGACACATTCTGGCACTCCGGCAACTTCCATGGGTCCAGAACATCACAGTTGTGACATTCTGCCACCTCATCTCTTCTTCTTTCCATCTCCACCCATCTCAATTACTGCCATGCACTCACTGTCAACACCCCCACTGCCCTCCTCCTCTCAAAAGAGGGATGTGAGGCTCTAGTATAGATGGGATGGCTTTGAGGGTAGGAGTGGGAGACCTGAGGAGTGGGACACCCCCAGGTGTGTGGCTTTTGGCTCATGCAACATGGTACTGACCCACCCTGCCCTATGGCAGGTTGTAGGATGTGTGAGTGGTGCTCACAGCCCTCCACAATGCCCCACAGCCTGTCACACCACTGTACTATGACCTGGACAGCCCAGTACCATCTACAATGACTTACTGCCATCCAGGAGGTCCCAGAATGTCTCAGGACCCCTTGGGACAGCCTTGCAATGCTCATTGAGAGGGGATGATGTTGAGGATATGGGGGAGACCCAAGGAGCAGGACACCCCCTCCAGGTGTGTGGCTTTTTGCTCATGCAACATGGTACTGACCCCCCTGCCCTATGACAGGTTTTAGGACATGTGAGTGGCACTCACAGCCCTCCACAATGCCCCACAGCCCATCACACCTCCATACTACAGCCTGGACAGCCCAGGACTGTCTACAATGAGCTGATGCCATCTGGGGGGACCTGGGATGCCCTGGGACTCCTCAGGATTGCCTCACAATGCTTGTTAAGAGGGGATGACATTGGGGGTAGGGGGGAGACTCAAGGAGGGGACACCCCCTCCAGGTGTGTGGCTCTTGGCTCATGCACCATAGTACTGACCCTGCTGTTCTATGACAGGTTTTAGCACATGCAAGGACAGCCTGGAACCATCTAGGACAATCTGCTAGCAAGCCTAGATCTACTGCTAAGCTGAAAGGACACATGCTCTAAGTTACTCCCAGACAATCCATTGGACTCCCATTGAATTCTGTCAGTCCAACCTGAGATTCACTATGTCCAGTGGACTCCAGTTTGCCATTTGTCCACCCAATTCCAGATTGGACTGAATGGACTTCAATAATACAGTCGGACTCCAGTTGGATTCCAGTGGACTCCTCTCAGACTTTGAGTGGACTGGACTCACTCAAAATACAAGTTCTGAGTGATGTCAAACTCTGGTTGGAGTCCACTCACTCTGACCAGAGTCCAGTGGACCTCAAGTGGAGAAAGGTGGGGGAGTGTAAAGTACTTGTGTAAACTAAAGTGGAGCATCAGCAGCCTCTGCCACAATATCGGCCTTGAGACATGTGACCAAAGATTTCCTACCAAGAAAAATAATTAAACATGACATTACAAAAAAAAAATCACTTACATTTTCTCATCAGCATCTTGACATGATTATTATTCTTAAGGAAAAAAGTTTTACAACAAGTGAGAGTTGAACCCAAGATATTGCATTTCAATTAGAATTTAATGCAAGATATAGATGCAATGCTGACTGTTACACCACAGAGGCTTGTAATGGCACCCATCCACAGCATCTCAAGTACTCACGGCAGCAGCCTCAATGACAAATCTACTGTGACATGTCACAACTGTCTCTCTGCAACCACCAACACACACTGCCCATTGCACTCCATCATGCCACATCAACACCCCCAACCATGGCCTCAACACACTCCTCAGCATCCACCACATGGAGTGGATGTATCTGTACCACCCTGCTGCCCTCCTTGCACTCCAACTGCAAATGAGCCACATCAGCAGTCAACAATATTACCAACAAAAAACCCCACACTATCAAAACTACCAGTAATAATGAAGAGGGTAAGAAAGAAGAAGAGAAAGAGGAAAGGAAGAAGGAAAAGGGGCAGAAGGGAGCAGGAACCCAAAGGTATAGTCTGATTTTTTTCCTTCATGTTGTCATCTTACTACTGTTTCTCAAAGGCAGCCAAAAATGACAAAAGGGGCCCCCAAAGAGACCAAATTAAGCAGGTAAGAACTTGATTTTGATGTATCTACACTGACTGAACAGTTTACAGGTCATGGTCACATAGAAGGCACTCAAGCATGTGGCAGCGGCAGCTGCCACTCCCCCAGTCCTCCCAAGGTGAGTGACAATCAGTCACTCACCTTTATACCTACTAATGTGTCCCCACAGGATCGAACAGATGCTGCTGGACAGCAGCATCTCTGTGGCACCTCCAAAATGCACTCAGGTGGTCACCTCCACCATGGCCCCACCATCTCAAACTGTGACCCAAATTTGCCACTTGGATGTGCCCAGGGAGACCAACAGCAACAAGGACTGCAATGACAACAACAAGGCCCAAGACAATGCCAATGAGGGTCATGAGGAGGTTGAGGAAGAGGAGGGTGAGGACAAGGAGGGTGAGGATGAGGAGGACAAGGATGACAGTGAGGAGGACAAGGATGATGGCAAGGAGGATGAGGACAACAGCAAGAAGGGCAAAGACAAGGAGGATGAGGATGAGGACAAGGATGGCCATGATGATGACAGCAACAACCATGATGACAGCCCCAAGAACAATGCCAAGGACAAGCCCAAGAGTGACGACAATGATGACAAGCTTGCTGCAGCCTCCAATGCCACCTCCAAGGCCATGAAGACCACAAATGAGGCCACAGCCATGGAGAGCACCCCAGAGGCCATGGGGAGCACCCCCAGGGTCATGAAGGCTATGAAGGGCACCACTGAGGCAACAGACAGCACCTATGACACCACAAAGGCCATGGAGAGGAAGGCTACAAAGGGCACCACTGAGGCCACAGACAGCACCCACAATGCCACAAAGGCCACAAAGAGCACTGCTGAGGCCACAAAGCACACCCCTAGGGTCACAAAGGCCACAAAGAACACCCCCAACACCATGAAGAGCACCCCTGAAACTATGAAGAGCACTTGCAGCACCTGTGACACCACAAAGGCCACAAAAGGCACTGCTGAGGCCAAAGACAGCACCCATGATGCCATGAAGGCCACAAAGAGCACCACTGAGGCCACAGAGAGCACTCCTGGGGTCATGGAGGCCATGAAGAACACCTGCAATACCATGGAGAGCACCCCCAAAGCTACGAAGAGCACCTGCAGCACCCATGACAACACAAAGGACATGAAGGCCATGAGGAACACCTGTGACACTACAGAAAGCACCCCTGAGGCTACAAAGAGCACCTGCAATGCTATGAAGGCCCATGACAATTCCACTGTGAGCACCTGTGGTGCCAATACATGTGAAGGTATGCTATTTATCATCATCATTCCCTTTAAATCTAACTCTTTCTTAGATGTGTCTCTGACGACTCCTACACACCACATGCATAATGAAGGTATGCTGACTGACTTTTTTTTACTTTCTAATTGTTGAACTGTGTCTTAGATGATGTATTGATGAACAGTCCTCCAAATTTTCATGCCTGCACTGAGTCACATGAGACTGTCAATCAAGGTATGTTCACTTCACTTACTTACATTTTGTAACTCCTGAACTGTATTTTTAGGTGAGCCTCTATCATATTCACTTTGTATTCTTTTGTATTCTCAAAATATATAAATGAACATATGCATGTAGTTGATCCAGGTAGTTGGACTATTCTATTCTTCTCTTTAATTGATTTGAACTATGTTGTAGACATCTTTATGGCCAGTCCCTCAAACAGTCCTGCTTGACTTCAGAATGCCTCATGTACTTCTGGTGGTGTTTTTTCATGGATGTGCTTTGGGAAATTTTTTCAATTATGGTGATGTGAAAGATGTGGATATGACACCTCTTGCTCCTGTCAAGGGGAACATACAGCTCTATATCTCAGATGCCAATCCTGTGACTGTGAAACCATCCATCTTGGAGCCTAGTATGATAATTAAGCATGATGTAATTCCCCCTCTTGCTCCAATTCTTACAAAGGCTGCCAGAGCTTACTCTCCCATGAAGCATAAGTACTTAATCTAATTAGTGTACAATGATATTCTGATTGTCATTAAAGGTCTCAATCAACATATTTTTATACATGAAGATGATGCTGGGTTGCTAAAGGCTGCTTTGAAGTAGCTCTGGAGGCAGCCAAGGAAGACAATGAAGATGTAACATGGATGTTGGAAAATGGAAATCTACACAGGATCTGCTATCCAAACTCGAGGTGCCTGAATGCCTGGCAGAATGTAATGTCACTAGTTTGCCATTTGCATATGAGAAGTACTTGGCATTCTTGGATGCATCAAAGAAACTGGATGAAATGTGTGTTGCTGGAACATGGATTGGGAAAAAGCCTACCTCAATCGAGATTATTGAACTGTTCACTTTGAGGTTGATGTGGTTTGGGTCATACAAGCCCTTCATGAAGGTTCATGAATATCCAACTTTGGTGGCTTGACTTAAAAATGGAGAAGATGCTCCTAGTGATGTAGAAGCTTGGAGTGTGAAGAAATTGAAGTACATGTTCAAGGAGTTGAAAGATTTTATACAAAACAATGGGCACCTCAAGGAGGATGAGAAGGAGAAGGAGAAAGGAGAAAAGGAGAAGGAAATGAAAAAAAGGAAACAAGAAAAAAGACAAGGGAAAGAGTCGAAAAAAAAATGAGGAGAGGAGTGTCAAAGGTGAAGGTGATAGCAAGGGAGAAGAGAAATCTAAGAAGAAGAATAAGAAAAAGTAAGTAGGTGACTCTTGACAACAACAACACATTATGCAATATGCTGTGTTGAAAGGACCGATGAAACCTCAATAATCAGTTAATTGGGAGGTAAACACGTAGGTAATAATTGTACAACTTGTTGAGTATAAGTAACTAAGTAGAACAATAAAAATTGATATAAATGGAAATTCATACAAACTATGGCTGCATTTCGGTGGTGGCAGGCTATAGAATGAAGGTAAACTAGAAAGGTAGTCAGCGGGTGATCAATCATGAGTCATTTGAAGATCCAGCTATAATTCCAACATGCTGTTTCTTAGTTTACTATTGTTACTGGCTCCAATAACTCAAACTTGCCTGTGCTTTTCAACTATAATTTGGATTCTTATTTGTCTGGCTTTTCTGCCTATGGCTGTTGCATCAAACACAACACCATTCCTGGATATAAATTTTAGAGTCTTCAGTGACTTTATTCACACCAGCTTCAATTCTGAAATCTCACTGGCTACTGTTCTTATACTTTTATTCACAATGACTGAGAATCCTGACTTGCTATCATTACATGCTTGACAACAGAATCCTGAATGTGCTGGTGAATGTAAAGTGGTTATCTCTGGCTGGATGAAATGTCTTGCTCATGCTTTGGTTGATCATTTAGGTGATCAATCAATGTTTTTATTTCAAAACAATGAAAATGTAAG
>JABAJS010000340.1:0-12274 GCA_018221635.1 Tephrocybe sp. 10521TJB
AACCTTTCTTACTTTTTGATTTTTGTCTGACTTTTTCAACAACCCCTAATTTTCAACAAATTATTATACCAATTACTTTAATATATGCTAAAATGACTCCTACTTTATTTCTGGACCAATTCATATACCGTAGAATATCCTATTGAATTTATATGTTTCAGCGGCATCGGATATTCAACGGTCCGGTGAGTTTGATCCCATTTGTCATATCTTTCAACCCCTTTCCACTGCCATCGTTGACCATCGTTGATACCACTGACAGTGTTACACCTTGTCAACTCTTTTGAAAATTTCCTATATAGCTTATATAACTCGTAAGCATCGTCAAAAAGGAAACCATGTCATTCAATGTCCTTTTTTTGCAGATCACTTTCATATGTCTTTTGGACAGTTGACACCGAAGTAATTGTATACCCACATAATGACTACTCACCAAAAGTGATACGAGACTGTATATTTTATGGGCCAAGATTGAGATCAGTTTGTGAGAGGTACAATTTGCACATTTTGCACCCTGTTCTTATTATCCTCATAGCTGGTTCAACAAGGCAGACACTTTCTACCATGCCAATTATAGACAATGCTCCCCCCTCTCTCCCATGCTCGAGCGAGTTCAATTATCCCAAGCGTTGTTACAATCTGCTCATTGGTCGTATCTCCTTTATCCTTACAGCCCACTGTTCTTCTTCGACCCCAAGTAACTATCCCACCCAAATCTCGCCCCCAGCCATCCCCACGCTTCCTCTTGTCGGATAGTAGCACCTTACGAAGCACCAATTTAACGACACCCCAGCTATGCTGGAGGCATTGGAGATCGGTGCTATGTTTGGTGGAAGTTGCGCAGAGGACCTGGTGGTGAGCAAGACCCAGCAAGGCCGCGAACAAATACCCCTTTTGGTGAGTGCAGACACACATACAGTAATACTAGACGCTGCAGCAATTCCCAAAGCCCCCGCTCTCAAAGCACCACACAAAACACCCCTACCTGCACCCCACCGGACAAGAATTCATCTATGGTGATATTTATACGGGACCGTAACCATCCACACGCAGCCAATGCTTACAAACAACAACCCGGTGAACTGGACACCCGCCGCCGCTTCAAGTTGGATACCGTTTCCTCAAGGCAAGAGAGGTTTGTTGGGTGTGAATGACCAGCCGGTCAACATACTTATCACTAGATTGTATGAGCATCTCACACAATGAATGTTATTCAGAGGAAATGCAGGGGCGCAGTGGCGTGCACCTGCGGCAGCAAACCTCTGGACGGCAGAACACGCGGTTCTCAGATCTCAATCGGGCATCAATCTTGCTTCTCGAAGCTTCTCGAAGCATGAACCTCTCGAGAGGTCAAACCGTTAGGTACCCTCCTGTGAGTACAAATCACCCACCTAACAGCCCATCAAGAAGCATCTACCGTCTTGCCAGGGGTGCCATCATGACATCGCATGCTTCGTTCGATCTCTGTTACGGCCCCTTTCGGTGTTCGCAAGTCTCTTCCACCTACAAAAACCATGCTCGTTTGATATGATCCATCTCATCACCTTCAATGACAAAGACAGGTTAGCTCACTCTCATCACAGCCTTTGTATTCCTGAATGTTGCCTTCTCAGAACCACAACTCGTCGACGAAATCTCCGCGGCCATTACTGACGGTGACTACGATCGTACGGTCCTCCTTCTCGACGAATGGTCCACCCTATTCTCCACTCCCCCTCCTGAGACCGCCCTCGAACTTGCCTGTAAAACTGACTCGTTACCTATCATTACCCTCCTCTTGTCGCGTGGCAGTGAAGCCACTAACGACGCCGTCTTTGCTGCTGCCAGTTTACCCGACTATAAAGTTGATATTTTCCAAGCCTTCATTAACTCCGGCTGGGACATCAACACTAATTTTGGATATAATGGCGACCTGCTCATCATGTGTCTTCACTCCCTCCCCACAATAAAATGGATCCTTTCCCATGGCGCAGATCCTAATACGAACACCGACGGTGCACCGTGCTCTGCCCTCGAACTCGCGGTCCAGTTTTATCCCATCGAGATCATCGAGACATTCATCGCTGCGGGTGCGCATATCAATAACACCAATGCGCTCAAGCTTGCCGCGAAAAATGGGCGTATTGATATTATCGAGCTGCTTCTTGAAAAAGGGGCGGAGATTAATGAGATCCCAAGTCCGGAGTACTATGTCTGCTGCCTTACGGATTCGGAAGTCGAAGAAGGGCTTGGTACGGCGCTTCATAAGGCGGCGCGAGCTGGTCAGCTTGATGCGGTGCAGATCCGACGTTGAAGAATACCGTTGGCAAGACTGCGCTCGAGGTCGCTTCGAGAGAAGGTCACGACACGGTTGTGGAGGATTTGAAGGGAAGGGTGTAACCAACTATTGAGCAACTGTGATCTATTCAATGTTTGACCCTGGGAAGCTAGTTGATACCCCCCTCAAGCCTGCCTCTTCCTCATCAGCCTCCTCAGATTCACGAGCATGTCGATTGGCTAATTTCTTGATGTTCAGTAATATAGTTACGCCAACTTGTTGAATTATCGAGCTTCAGGGTAATATCACAGATATCTTTTCAAGGGCTTGACGTTTTCATACGATCTATATGCAATCCAAAAACATTTAGAGCAAGGTAGCCGGGGGCTCTATTTGACAACCCAGAAGCAGAATTTATCTTACGCTTTTCCGACAAGCCCATTGCAATGGCAGATTTCCTTCCTCATCTCCCTTGCATCTCCCTTCTTTATTCTTCCTCAGTCACGCGAATGAGCTCTCAATTGATATGTAAGAGGACGAACACACTTTGACGATGCTTGGCTTCTGCTACCCAGTCAGCGATACAGCGCACACAAGCTACCTACCTTGACCGATCTGAATAATCTGAGGGCGGTTGCGTAGGCCGCAGTAGAGTCTTAGATGCGAAAAGTGAACGTTTTCAAGGGGCGGTTCTTGTTAACGACACGCCTGTGCAATCGTTTGTGATTGCAGTTATGCCTGGACTGAGTACGCCAGCCAGATGTCTGGCCAAGGTCAATATTCAACTATGATTGTAAATTTCTATACGACCACAGCCAGCGTCGCGTCGTAGCAAGAATTAATTTATTAGGCTTCGACGACTCGGACTTGCGATGGATTCTGAACGACAACGCTAGTGTGTCAATTATTTTCGCGTCGAAGAGACCCTCTTCAAGAATCAGCGTTCGAGGAGGCTTGAAACTGGAGTTGACGCGCTGCTTCCCCCGCTGTCTGTCTCCCTCATTTGTTACGGGTCGTTGAGCTTGCCGTGCACTCGTGCAATCCTTTTGTACTCTGGAACAATAGGAAAATAACAAGAATATTAAAGTAGCATGATTGCTTTGGGGTTTTATTGTTCGTATATTGACCTACGTTCTTGTTATCTCCACTACAAGCGACCTTTTCACGACAATATAAGTTCACCGTGAGCAAAATCATGCCCTATTGAAAATGGCATCAGCATCCACCAGCTCAACCCGCAGCTCAACCCCATCGCTGAGTAACTTTACAGGCGCAAAACTACCATTTCTTTATGCAGGTAAGAACCCTCAACACACATCTTCCGGAAGCTGGCCTTCATCAAAACTTGGGTCTATGACAGTATCCTCTCATTGCAATATAACATCACGATCTAGCATGAACGTCTTCGAAATCCACAGACAAATCAACGAAGAGACGGAGGCCTACATCGCAAAATATACCCCAGAGAAATTGATTCAGGAGATGAGCGGCACGTACGAAAGGGCGCAGAAGGCCCTCTGGGGAGGACAAAACGTAGAGGCGCTCGCTTGGTACCTCCGAACATATCAGTATCATTGTGCGGTGATGGCGGAGCGGGAGGACGTCGGGAGGAAGAATGCTACGAAATTGAAGGAACCACTCTGGAAGACCTTGGAATATTTCGATAAGGTGAGCGTTGTGGGCATAACGTGAGCTTGGAGTTAACACTATTCTAGTATTATTCTGCGACTTGCAGGAAGCATATAAAAGAGCTTGAGCAAAAATGTTTATAAATGACAAAAGCGGATATGGAAACTCACCTATGCACGATGAGGTTTCTTTCTCACCTCATAAGTATCTCGAGGGAGTCAAACCATGACCCAACGTACCGCGCAAGTGCTGTCCTTTCAACCGGCCTCGTCTAAGCAGGTGCAGATTCCGGGGACAGTAAAGATCCAACAAACATTCTTGAGTACAGTACATACATTCAGGCAAACACTTGCATAAAGCGAAGCCAGTCGGTTCTGGGATCATGGATTGTCAAAATATAACAATAATAAAAATAATTTGGCGTGCGACGGTACGGGGACGGGGTGGGGATGAGGGGCTATGTATAACAATGGAGTTGGGAATGGGGAGCGCAAAGTTCAAAGTTTAAGGGGGTATCAACGAGTTCATAGGGGGTCGTTCGTCCACTGGAAGATGCGGCATAATTGCGCGTGAATGATGTGGTGCCATGTGGTATGCAGTACCGGTACCTGTGGTGTATGTGTGCTGAGCCTGACGTCGGGCCGAAAAGAAAGCCGAGGTCCTTTAAGCAGCGGGATAAGATAGCGAGGGCAGCCCGCCAGCCCTTCGATGAGGAATTGTTGATGGAAGTTCGTTGCCACGCTGGTTATTTTGCCCCTGTCTACCATGCGTTTGCGAGATTTACATGCCACCGTAAGCGTCCTCGGGGTCATACACGGTGTACGACGACATCGGGCGCTGGGCGGTGGTAGGCTTAGCCGGTGTTGGAGGGGCAATAGTAGAAGAAGCACTCGTGCTCGCACTGGCAGATGAGGAAGACGATGAAGCACCAGTTTCATTGTTCACCACGTTCAACGCGTTAGGGGAGGGCCTGACCTTGACGTCGCGTTGCACGTTCGCGTAACCATCATCCTCGTACGCGGGCGGAGCACCGCTGATCTGCGTGGGCTGGCGGCGGTGCAAGATCGAGGGGGACTCGTGTTCCGAGCTTGTATCGCTACCGGAGTGTGAGTGCGAGTGTACAGAGGCAACAGAATTAGCCTGGGCAGCAGAGCGAGCGGCAGCGACAGCAACTGAAGCGGAGGTGGCAGGGTTATTGGAGAAGGGATTTGGGAGGGGTGCACCGTTCGAGGGCTGAGGGGCGTGGACGGCCGGTGCAAAAGAACTTTGACTGTGGGTGGGGTATTGCTGGCCATAAGGTTGCTGGTTAAATGATTGCTGGCGCTGGGGGAATTGGAACTGGGGAGAAGGGGCATCGAACGAGGGCTGGCCATAAGGCGCATGCTGGCCATAGGTGGGGTTTCCGCCGTAGATATCTGCATAGGGGTCGCGAGCTACTTGGCCATCCGCACCGTACATTCCTACGTTGTATTGTGCGGCACTAGCGGCGTATTGGCCATAGGGGTCAGCGCTGTGTACAGCATGTTCACCATAGGGGCCAGATGCAGAGGCCTGAGGGACAGCAGGGGAATTCATATGGCGCGCAATCATGGTGGGAGGGCGTGGACCACGTTGTTCCGGCTTTTCCTTCTCAGGAGGAGCGGGCGGGTCGTTAAGTAGTAGGGCAGATTGGCGGAACTTGGCAGCGTTAAATGCCAATGCATCGGTAGATTTCTGACGATAACGCCTCTGGATGCAATGTTATTATTCACTAGCGTCGTGCATGAGAGAGGGAAAATAACATACGACAAGAAAGAATAACAGGGCAGCAACAAGAGCAAGCCCAGCCAATCCACCAACAACTCCACCTGCGATCGCACCCGTGTTGACAGCGCTAGTGGTCT
This sequence comes from Tephrocybe sp. 10521TJB, assembly GCA_018221635.1. Classification (NCBI taxonomy): domain Eukaryota; kingdom Fungi; phylum Basidiomycota; class Agaricomycetes; order Agaricales; family Lyophyllaceae; genus Tephrocybe; species Tephrocybe sp. 10521TJB. The sequence goes on from JABAJS010000340.1 coordinate 5,770, forward strand.
GGGGTGTAGAAGAAATGGATGCAGCGGCAGAGGTCGTCACTGCAGAGGTGCTGGTCTTCTGGCCTGTGGTTACTGTGACGAGTTTGATGGAGACGGACTAATAGACATATATAAGCAAAATCAAGGAATATTGGCTTAATGAGACTGCAAACCGGGGATGGTGTTGTAGATGAGGTTGAAGAAGTTGAAGTTGTTGTGAGAGAGAGCACAGGGGTGGTGCTTGTAGTGGTGGCGACCACGGGCGATGATACGGAAGAGGTCACCACAGGTTTTACGACAGCAGAAGTGGTCGTCGAATGTACGACTGTGCTGGTAGTTGCGACAACGGCTTTAGTAGTAGCTACTGCAGCTGCACAAGACTGAACAAAAAGCTCGTGCTGATAAGGAAAATAAACGGACCAACGGACTTCACAACAGCGGTAGTCTTTTCGACAGCAGTGGTCTTGACTGTAGCCTCTACAGCTACAGTGGCGGCACGAGCAGCCAGACCGCGATGATTGCGCAGAGCTCTGTTTGAGTTTTCGTGAACCATGATGGTCGAAGGGGTATCTGAGTACGCGTTATGGGGCGTTAAAGGAAGGAAGTAAAAAAAGAATGTGGGGACGAGACAGAGACACGCCGAACAGGCTGGAGAATGTTGGCCTCACTGGCGGTGGAGAGGAAGAGAACAAGAAAAGCGGACCCGGATTTTCTCGCACGATGACAACGCCGAGATTACATGGCAACCAGTTATCCCATCACTTCTGATGTCATCCATGCGTTCTTCTGCTTACATGTCTCTTATACCGACTGCATAACGCTTCATGTTCAAGCCTATACATATGGAATCCAGTACTTTCTGAAATTGAGCTGAATACTTCCACTCACCCGAAATTTTCCGCTTTCCCTTACTCCCATTAGTCTCTGGGCTGATGATAATCAATATATGGCCCTGTCGACCTCACGCTGCCAGATACATACTGTCATCCGATTGGCATGGATGCAACATGGATGGCTCCTCGAAAGCTAAGTAGACTCGGCCCTGAGCGCGGTTACGTTGATGCGCGTGTGTTTGGCTTCAGATGCGATGTGCATTATTGGACGTAGAGTAATCTATTGATGCGTTTGTGGCATGTGTTGAAAGGTGAATATCCTTACTTGTAGATGGGGGAGATAGCGATAGCGGCGCGCAGCGAGAATGTGGACGATTCGCGCCGTGTGGATGCATAATGACAAGATTCCATTTCGCGGCATAGTCTCAAAAGCCGACTTTTCTTACTGTCAAGGCTTAACGGCGCACTGTGTAAGGGCAGGAAATGAAAGAGACAATGGTCCTCGCTGAACTGTGTGGAAGGTGGAACCGTCGCCGCGCCAGAATCTAAAAATTTAAGCGTACAAGGTTGGCTTTAATTTGTGTCATAGTTGATCATTCATATGCATACCTTGAAGCAGACTTAACCATGCTACGCGCCGCACTGACAAGTTAGTTTCGAACATGGGTGTGCAGTTTCGCTCGCCGTGGGGGGCGTAGACCTCAAGATTTTGAAGATAGGTTACCTGAGTGAGATACTTGGAGGCATCACACGATACATCGCCTTCGCAGGTTCGTTTCACGCAGGCCTTGCTCTCATCACAATAGTCGCCGTACTAAAACTGGGATTGGTGACGCTAGCTTTCCGGTCAGCGCTGCACATTGTCATTTCGATGTTCTTTCAAATGTTCGTTGCATTATCTGTCATTACCTATGTCCAGTAGATGCCTCGCTCAGGCCTTAAAACCTTGGACTGGATGGGATGCAACAGATCAGCCCAAGGGTGGTGCTAGACTGCATCCCTGTCATCGGCATGGGGTCCGCATACATCGTATGTGTTTGGATGTTCAATCACTTCATAATTGCAGTAACAAAGGGAAGGAGCGGTTCAAGCCATAGATTCATCAAATTGAATTCATAGTAAGTGATTGTCGCCATAGTCAAAACGTTCGCAAAGAATTGACATTCCCATCAAGGATCTTGTTGGCCACGTCACCAAGACCGAAAAGCTGCAACAATGCGAGTACTGTTGAACCATAGGTCTGTGGCTTATAATTCAGAAAATTGTGGCAGCAGTCAAAAGGGGCTAAGACTAACTTTTTTCGCCGTCCTGCACAGGTTCGGAAAAAATGTGAGCTACTTCCGTGTTGACTTTCCGAGAACCTTCAGCCACACGCTTTGCCTCCACGGCTGGGTATGTATTGCAGAAGAGTGTGTCGAGCATACCGGTAACTGAGCATCGATGGGAGTCTCGGAATAGGGCTAGTGATTAGTGATAGAAAGTGAAATGAATAGTGATACAAGCACACAGACCGTGCCTGTTCCTTGAGATCTATTTGGTCGTTGGGGCTTTGGCGATGTCATCCACGATGCTCTGTACAGCGCCCTCAAATGAAGTGCGGGATGTATGTTGGGATAGTGTTTTGCTGGCACCTCCGTTAGATCTAACTGTTACCTGTTCACTGATCGTCCAATCAGAGAAGCATTAGATAGGGACTCACAAACGCGAAATATATAATTGCGATACAGCAACCCAAGATCCTACAGCCGCTTGTCTATGACCTTGGCATCCTCGTCACTCTCAGACAGAAATCCGGTCGGGAATTGATTTCTGAGATCTTCCGGGCATATGCCAGAATTGTTTCAAGAAGGCAAAAAGGCTGATAATTCCAATTTCGAGGTGGCCTAACACGCAAACACCGATGAGGCATTTGGCTGTTCTGGTCTTGTCTAAGGCTGTCTGTTCGGCGTGAAGTAATGAGACACATAAAATTTTCCCCTCATGGTCACAAGTGATGTCGTCGAGCGGTGTGAGGGCACTCATGGTTTGGACTCGGTCGCTCATTACGCCCATGTCGAACTGATCCTTCTATAGTACTTATAGGTTATAGCGACGTTCCTCTGCTGTGCCCTCGCTCAAACAAGAGTGGAAGGAGTTGTGGAAAGTCGTGGACCGTGGTTGCCGGTTGTGACAAGGCGGGATCAAGATAATAGGGGTTACACGCGGAGTTCAATCAAGCGCCACCATCTTCCCCTCTGTGAATTACCGCCATTTCAGGCTATACTGAGTTCTACTAAATCCTGAAGTGAACATTGCAGAATGATGAGGAGGAAGTGTATTCAAGCACCGCATTGAATAAAGGCAGTCTAATACACTATCAGACACAAGGGAACGATGGTAAGGAGTGTGGTCGCAGATACAGTAGTCACAGATCGCGAAGCAAGATATAGCAAGAACATGAGACGTACAAGTACAGATTATAGTACAATTTTTGGTTATAAATTATCTGCTGGTGAGGTTAGTAGTCGATGCAGCAGCATGCTGCGGTTGGTGGTGTGATGTGGAATACGCATATGCATCGAAGTCCATCTAGAGGCCCCAAAACATAAGAGAAGTTGAGGCTAAAATGACCTATCGGTCGACATGAGCCAGTGGTCTGATTTTGTTGTACGGAATGCCCGTCGGACGAGAATGGAGTGTTGTGCAGAGATTTCCGACTCGGAAGGCAACACTTTTCTGCGGAGTTCGAGGATGCTATATTGAGAGTGTGAGCTTGCAGGCATACGAATAGAAAGACAGGATCGTACACGCGGCATGCCTGGATAAGGGCGGTAAGGATAACGAGATATAAGGGTCTTTGGGGAAGAGCTCACTATGAGATTAGAAACGACCATGACGAATGGGAGGCCGAGTCCATTATTTGAACTCTTCTGGCTGTTGAAAGTCATAATGAGCCCCACACGCCTTTCTAAGAGAGAAATGGATCTACTTGAAGAAAAACCCCGCGGCACCAACATTGACGGCAATGACAAGGCCAAATGCAACTAATCCTGAGCGATTGGCGAAGGTGATGAGTATCCAAAAGGAAAGACAGAAGAACTGGAAACGCACCCTGGTTGACGAAGTATCTCGCTAGCGATATCTGCCGACTTTTTTTGCGGAAACAGTGCTACATTTCTAGGGTTAGATTTGCGATAATTCAGGTCAAGCAAAGGAACATACCACCAGTACGATTGTCAACGAAATCAGGTCCATCAAAGTCGCCGCCAACTGGACAATCATTCCTCGTCATTCCAAAGGGTCGCGACATCATGATGCAACATACCATTGAATACTGCGTCGGCATCCACCGTCAGTTACCGATCTAAATGCAGGAACAGTTGAGGACTTACACCGATCCGGAATCCCATAAAGCCCTGCCCGTAGTATGGGTAACATCCCGTCCCTCCCAAAGCAAGAAAAACCTCCTCCGGGATCGTTGAAATGTGGGTGCAGAAGGACCAAATATCGACCGCGATGAGGCCCATGTAGCATGTCAGAAGTAGTGCGAGGATGCGCTTATCTCGGCCAGAGAAGGCATAAGCACGCATCAGCATGACCGCTGATAGAGCCTGATCAATACGGAACTCGTGTCCCACCCTGAATGTGCTCACCTTGGGGCATCAGTTGCTGCGAGGAAGTTAGCATGTGCAACTCCGATAAGGCGAAAGCACGTACACATGGTGTGAAGAGTACATGTACTGGTGGTCCAAACTGCTTGCAAAACTGAAATGACCACCTCCCACAATAGGCAGTAATGACTACAGGCCAGAGAATCAAGGTGTAGTACCGGCATAGGAGGTATGCGACTTTGATAGAGGTCCAACGGGCTTTGTGGATCTGCGTCGTTGATGTTATATAAGAAAATTTTCGTCTGGGGAATGATAGTTTGCACGTACCAGTTCTACCTCTTTGCCCATTCTGCCGTAAAGAGATCAGCACCCACCATTGTGGCCATCGAGCTGCTTGCTACTCACGTCGCGAACCATTCGTACAATTGGAGGCTGTAGACGGCAACAATAGCATATCGGGCCTCTTGAATGATCTCAACAGCATCTGTCAAGGAAGTGTTGACGTTCATGCCAGTGGTTGTCGGCCAGGCTCAGCCCTTGTCGTGGCGGGCGGCCAGCTTGGGCGGTTCGAGGGAGAAGAAGAGCAGGGCCTGGTAGTGGTTAGGGTTTTAGAGAGGACTGGCATATCCACAGCTGATGAGCTTCTCATGTCAAGGGCCAACGTCACGGTGGCGTCTCCAATTCTTCATCAATGCCGAAAAGGTTATATTGATCAAACACATGGTCACCTCACTTCATCTTCGCTTCCGCTTTTTATTAATTTTTTTTCCCTTAAAGCTGCTCACTGTAGAACGTGTTTCTGCTCGCGACATATCTTACGTTTGGAGGTTTCCCTTCAGTTGACAGATCCTGTAGAAACAACGCTCTTCAAACCTTGATTTGCAAACGACCCCCGAAATCCTCGGCGACATCCCGACGACGACCCTGACTTGTTTGCATCGTGGCCCTGGGCAGTCATCCGGACATCTGAATCGCCTGCGCCCTGCGATTGGCGATGGCCTGGGCCAAACCATTCCATGCCATTGTCAAGTGGGGCCTTACGATGGGCCTTTGATATGTTTTCCGTCTTCCCCGTCGTTTAGTGGTGACATGAACAGTGCTAGAAGCTTGACTACTGAATGTCACATCGGAAAAAAAAACATGATGCGTGATTGCACCCGGGCCCGCCTGTCGGGGACGGCGCAGCAGCTTGAAGAAATGGGTGTATAGCAGCCGTGTAGACAATATGGCTAAGCACCACGGGCGTATCGACATGAATACTACATAGTAAGTGATGCAATAAAGAAAATATAAACAACGAAATTCAGTTGTCCTAGCACCCGCACCATAACTATACCACAGGTCACCAGGCAGGCAAAACAACTACGAGAAATAAAAAGATGGCAGGACAGACCCTCCTTCGTATTCCAATGACAAACATATACATTAGAAAAGAAAATTCAGATGAAAAGATTCACCAAGCGATCGATGATATGATATAAAAATTCGAGAATACAACCCTGACAGTTCATTCCATCCTGTGCGTTGCGCCTCCGCTCACTGGATCAGCACCATGATCTAAATGCCACCTTACGCATCGTCGTCGTCATACACAGTATCAGGCCTCTTCACTGACTTCTATCTTGAAGGCATTCTGGTATCTTTGTAAGGTGGAGCGGAGCAACCTGATTTGTGGTTGACGGGCGGGGGTATCGAAACCGAGACCGGGGTACCTCAGTATTCAGTTTCTCGGAGATTTCAGCGTATTGCGCAGCCAGGTAAGTATGGGGTTACTGTCATGTGTCACGATGTGAAAATTGTGAATAACACAAGAACCATTCATTTGGCCATCCAGGGAAAATTTGAGCAGACGTTCACAGTATATAGAAAGAATCCTGGAGTGTTAAAGTGGGTATATAGCGAGTGGTTGTGAGATGATAATTGAAAAGGTGTGAAATCTGGACCAATGTAACGCCAATGATGTTCCCGGATGAATTATTGCGCTTGATAATCAGAGGAGTTGTTGTTTCTATATTGATGTATATATAAAGGACACGCTAGAGCTAATTTTCCGAGAGACTTGGGCAAGTGGAAAGCCTTCAAAACGAAAGATCTCGTTGAAGG
>JABAJS010000341.1:0-12251 GCA_018221635.1 Tephrocybe sp. 10521TJB
CCTAGTATACGTAGGAGCTATGACTACGTATTGAAGTCGGTACACCGCTCTATCTCAACGGGTCATTCATTGAAGAAAATTTACCATGGCCCAAATACCGGATACCAAGATCTCTGCTAGTACAATCGCCGCAGCGCCTGTCATCCTTCTTTGACGATGACTGACCAATTTGCGGTCGAAAGCTAGGTTCGACTCCTAGGGTAGAGAATTGCCCGTCCCATCATCTTTTATTTCAGCTACATAGAGCCAGCCCTACAGCCTAGAGTGCGAGGCTGTTCTGAACTGCCAGTGGTTGAGAAGGGTAGTATGGCTTCAGTGGACTCGTTATTTGATTTCTAACTGCCTCTCCAGTGACAGGGTGAACTTGAAACTATAAGATACATCTCAATCACATCAAATAAGTAACGCCTTCAACTAAAGCTTTCAAGCCTCTCTCCTAGTGTATTGGCTAGTACACGCGCCGTTCCTTACGTCGAAAGCTGGGTTCAACTCCCAGGCAGAGATTGCTTTGATTTGATTCAGAAAGTTTTGATTCGGTTTTGATGGATAATTTGGTTGAAGGGGGATGTGGTGAAAGCCAAAGTTAAGGTCTTTGATAGTATACTGGTCAGTACATGCATGGATGAGGCGGCCTAAGCATGTCCGTGCAAAAGCTGGGTTCAACTCCCAGGCAAATGAACTTTTGGTTTTATTTATACCCTTTTGCGTTTCAGAAATCCTATCCATACTGCTCTTTCATCCCTTGTATCTAGTTATAAAGCACTCGCCGTCTCCTCTCAATGATACAGTAATATATTAATACTCGGCTACAAGCCCTCAAGATAGATCTCTGCTAGTACAATCGCCGTTGCGCCTCGTCATCGTTCTTTGATGGACGACTGACCAGTTTGCGATGGAAAGCTAGGCTCGACAGGGCAGAGAGTCGTAGGAAAGGAGTCGATGACATCTTTTATATCAGCTACATAGAGCCCTGCAGCCTTAGAATGCAAGGCCGTTTGATTGGGTAATAATTGGTAACAGGACAGGGTGAAGAGGCAATAAGACAATGGCATGTAATGTTGACTCCATATCAATCACATCGATTAGGGCCTCCAATTAAAGCTTTCAAGCCTCTCTGGCTAGTCTAGTACATGTACCTGTTGTTGAAAGGACCGATGCAACCTCAATAATCAGTTAATTGGGAGGTAAACGCGTAGGTAATAATCGTACAACTCGTCGAGTATAAGTAACTAAGTAGAACAATAAAAATTGATATAAATGGAAATTCATACAAACTATGGCTGCATTTCGGTGGCGGCAGGCTATAGAACGAAGGTAAACTAGAAAGGTAGTCAGCAGGTGATCACGAGTCGTTTGAAGATCCGGCTATAATTCCAACACCTGTTGGCATGAACAAGGTGGTATAGGGTGGTATTTGAGCATGTCCGTGGGGTTTAAATCCCAGGCACAGAGATAAGCGAGAAAATGGTGAGTTTTCGAAAGTTCTTATTTTCTTTTGATTCGGTCTTAAGGAGGGGGAGCCGAGCCATGAATAGAAAGCCACGTTAGGAAGACATCGAAAGTATGATGCCTACCTGAAGAGAAGTTTCAACTTCTTTGCTAGTATATCGGTTAGTACACGCGCCTGTCATTGTTATGACTTGTTCTTGAGTGCGCGCGAAAGCTGGGTTCGACTCCCAGGCAAAGAGTCATCGACATAACGGAATTTTATTATTATTGTGGTTGAGTATATTGATCACATCTCTCAAAGGGGTCTCCATATAGTAGGGACAAGTAAGGTGAGCGAGAACATATGAACGGGTTTTAGCGCCGAGTGTATCGGGCCCAGTACTAAAATAAATTGATTTCGACTTTGCTGTGTCGCCACCAGCTGCAGGACCGTGATTTCGACGATCTCGATGTTATATATGTCCTGTCTACATCCACCTGACATCCATCCAACCAACCTAAACTTTCAGACGTCCTAGATCAATCTACACCCAAACTCCCGCCTCACACCCTCGGAGCTGCAGCCACGCCTGTCCCTCGTTTCCTTTCGCATGACCACACACACAACACCACGACCATACCCCCCGCACCCGCACCCACCGTCGCTGCCTTAGGCGCAGGGTTCGACCTATCCTCTCTGGGGCTGCGGGGCTTAACCTCTCTGATCTCGGACTCGGTGGACCAAAGTGCACCTCAGGACAAACACACTCGTTGACAGGGCGCCTCCGGACTTCGGTGTAGGAGGGGAAAGGGGAGGGAACGTAAGTGATGATGATGGGCTTTTGTGTGAGTTTTTGAATGAACTGATGAAGGGATGGAGAGTCTTATGTGGGAGATTGCTGATGAGGCTTCTGCCAAAGGAAAGGGTAAAGAAGAATGAGAAGGAACTGTAGACGGAGGGGGGAGAAGGATTTATTGAAGGACGAGGAGACTGTGAAGGCTTTCTAAGCGCTGGGGAGGCGATGTTGGTTGAGGGTATGCCTGAGGGGAGATACTGGGTTCCGGACGCAGATTGTGTAGACGATAGAGCGTTTCCGAACGGCTGAGGAGCAGTTACGGGTCAGTGGTCAATCGCTTACTCTATCCCTTCCAATAACGACTCTCTATATCTTTAGGTCTCCGCCCCCCTAGGCGCCGGCGCCCCAGGCATATGCTCCTTCCCACCAAACTTCCAAGCCTTCCAAGCCTCCCTCTCCTCCGGTGGCCTCGACGGGCTGGGGTAAGAGAAGGCGAATTAGACGAGGACAAGCTAATCGCCATGCTTGATGGCCTGTTATGGAATCTAATTGCCAAGGGTGTGTTGTTTGAACCTACAAAGGATATTTATATCCCTGTATGTCCTCTCCCACCCTGCTTTCACATAAAACATAAAACCAATCCCAATCACCCCACTACAGTACCCACCCTACCTCGCATCACCACCTTCCCCGCTCTCCGACGCCGATATGGAGCGCTATGAAAAACAATTTGAGGTCGCTAAGAAGATCGTTAGGGTGTTTTTAAGTTGTTTTTTGTTTTTGTTTTTGTTTTTGGCTTTTGGTTTTTTTGGTGCGTGGTTAGACCCGCCCTCACCCTCAGTTCTTTTTGGTTTTCCTATTCTCGCTTTTCTGATTTGTTCCTCCCTATCCCGTGATCATTTGTGAATGTCTTTTTTACCTGCTTTCTTTCCTATAGGCGTATTTCTACGTGTTCCTCGACCTCGTGCTATCGAGAACGTTCTCCTCACGTGTTCCTCCCTATCCTGTGATCCTTCGTGAATGTCTTTTTTACCTGCTTTCTTTCCTAGCGCATTCCTACGTGTTCCTCTCTTCCTTCTTCCTCCCTTGGCATTTTTCACCTTGTCGTTCCGTGCGCATTGACAACCCTTTCCTTCGCGTTCTCGTTTCTTCGTCCTTGCGCAATTCCTTCACCTCTTTTCATCGGGGGAAACTCTTTCCCCACACACGCGTTTTCTCTTCCTGCACGCCTTTCTACACTGTTTGCGCATCGCGCGTTGACAAACCTTCCCTTTGCTTCGCGCTTTCGTTTTCGTCTTCGCTTATGGTTATCTCCTCTTTCCTCTATACTTACTATACTTGTTTCTTAGTCCTTGCGCAATTCTTTCGCCTCGTTTCATTGGAGAGAAACTCTTTCCCCATACCACACCTTTATTCTTCTACACACTTTTATACTGTCTCTGCGCGTTTCCTTCCCTACGTAATTTCTGGAGTGTAGGGAGACCTCACCCATTCCACCAACAACTGAAACACTTGACGCAGATTACCCATGTATCTATGCTGGTATGCCAGCATACGCGCCCAACCTTGAACGCCCCTAACGACTCGAGTTGGACCCGAGAACAAATGGCAAAAGCCGGATGACCAGTTGTTTAGCGTTAAGCGATTGGACTATGCCGATAATATATACTACCGCCGAATGTGACGCGGTTGTTCATCCCCAGTTCTTCCAAATGCGTGCTTCGCCTTCAAATGAACGCTCACTTTCTACGACCGGCCAACTCTCTCTCCCCTCGGTAGCCTTACGTGTACTGGGGTCCCAAAACTAAAATCTAATGAACTTCGAGAAGGATAATAGACTCGTAGCTGGAGCGAGGTAAGAGCCGTGACCAGCCCTCTAGCACAGCTTTTCTCCTTACAAGGACTAGTGCCCGTAGCTTTGTCCGCCAGGTTGGACGTTAAAATGCTGCAAAGACCATACACGGGACACCGAATCTATATACACGGGCCCGCCGGGCATAACGAGTGCAAGAAGAAATCACTATGCATCTCCATCTTCTTCTCTTTCGACGAATCTAGTACATGTCAGATGGTATCCAGCCGTTAGCGTCAACTATAAAAGCAAGAATGTTTTTACGCATGTGGTTTGAGACGCTAACTTCCCCACATGCCTCATAACGTTGACGAGACCAGTCCGACGCCCACCCTCGATGACAGGGGGGAGCCCGAACCTGTTTCCCCCCAGGCACCGCACGCATGCATGAAGGATGTTGATGTCGATTATGACAACGACAATGGGTTTGCGCATATGGTTTCTGACGCTAACGTCTCCCGCATGCCTCACAATGTTGACGAGACCAGTCCGACGCCTACCCTCGACGACAGGGAGGAGCCCGAACCTATATCCCCCGACGCGCCGCATGCACGCACGGAGGAGCCCATCGAAGAGACGAAGGAGAAGGAAGATGCGACAGTGGTTGATTGGGATAGCCCAGATGATCCTGCCAATCCTAAAAAGTGAGTGAGGCGTAAAAAGGGGGATTGAATGCTCTGTAATGAACACTGTTATAGCTGGGCGTATGAACGGAAATGGGCCACGACGATTGTCGTTTCGTTATTCACGTTCATTTCTCCGGTGTCCTCGTCTATGATTGCGCCTGCGGCGCTCCAGGTAGCGAGCGACTTTGGTGTAACGAACTCTACAGTCATAGCGATGATGACCTCGATTTTCGTTATGGGTTATGGTAGGTACCCATTAATTACCTCACGATTATCGAAAGAGGCTGATTTTGGACGATAACCAACAGCTGTGGGACCTCTGGTTAGCTTGTCCCCCATTCCTCACGCCTCACTCCTCTCGCTGACGTTCAAAATAGTTCCTAGGCCCCCTCAGCGAAATTTTCGGCAGATCACAAGTGCTGCAATTCTCCAACTTGTTCTACTTTGGTATGTATATTCTCTCTGTCCCCCGCCCTATCCAGGCATACATACCAACCAACCAACCATCCGTAGCATGGAACCTTGGCGGCGGTTTCGCGCAAAATAAAGGCCAATTCATCGCATTTCGACTCCTAGCAGGGTTGGGTGGGAGCGCTCCACTTTCCGTCAGTCATTCCTCAGTCTCATGATTTGGGATTTGATGGAAGGCTTTCTTTGAAATTATAGATCGGTGGGGCTGTCCTTGGAGACTTGTGGCGTCCAGAGGAGAGAGGAAAGGCTGTTGCCATTTATTCGTTGGCACCTTTGTTGGGTCCTGTCGTTGGTCCTGTTTGTGGAGCCTGGTATGTGTTGGCTTTTTTGAATACTTTCTTCATCTGCGGTTGTTAAGTGCTTTTGTATGTAGGGTTGCGCAACGCTCGACATGGCGCTGGGTGGTGAGTCCAAATATCTAGTCCTTTAGAGCTTCGTGTATTGAGGCGATTTCATTTGCGATGTAGTTTTGGTCAACAAGTATCGTCGACGCCGCCATTCAAATATCAGGTCTCTTTTTCCTCCAGGAAAGTCAGCACTCTTCGTCTTCTCGCCTCACTCCCCTTTTCTAAATAAATTGTACATAGCATTCGCACCCCTACTCCTAGAACGCAAAGCTAATACCATCCGAAAATCAATGGACCCCGAAAAAGCTCGAACAACCAACGTATCTACTGTGTATGAGAAACAGGGAGAACGCAAGTTAGCACTCGATTCCTTAAAGTTTTTTGTCCCTCTTCTGAACAATTATACCTTCTAGCTGGGGTCAAATCTTCCGCAAAGCATTAACCCGACCGTTCGTCATTTTCGGCCAAGAACACATCGCGCAACTGCTTGGTGTATACATGGCATTCACCTACGGGATCTTTTACAGTGCGCCTCTCCACCCTCCTACCACTTAGACATAATTCAAACCTCCAACACATATAGTATTCCTCACCCAACTCCCATCTATCTTCGAAGGTGCCTACCACCAGGAATCCGGCATTGCAGGCCTGCACTACATCGCGCTCGGCGTGGGTCTAGTACTCGCCTCGCAGATCAATGCACAGTATATGGATCGCATATACGTGCATTTCAAGAACAAGAACGGGGGTTTTGGGGAGCCTGAGTACCGATTGCGTGAGTTCCTTCCCCGGCCTCTGTCTTATTTGCAACCTAACGGTGTTTTGTGCACAGCCTCAATGGTTCCTGGGACGATTATGCTCCCTGCGGGTCTGCTGATTGCGGGATGGGCGGCAGAGAAGAAGGTTCATTGGGTTGTTACGGACCTCGTGGGTCTTGATTTACTGCGTTGCATGTGTTAAAATTCTTATCGGGCTACGTTACAGGGTATCGCGTTCATAGGAGGGGGTTTCATCCTCGTCTACCAGCCTATCCAGACCTACGTTGTCGATGCTTTCACTCTGCATGCCGCCTCGGGTGAGATTTCTTGGCCTCTTTTGCGTTGTTGCACTAACTCACCTCGCCATATCAGCCCTCGCTACTGTCTCGTGCCTTCGTTCCGTAGCAGGCTTCGGCTTCCCGCTGTTCGCACCCGCAATGTTCAATAAGCTTGGATACGGAAAGGGAAGCACTGTTCTTGCCTGCGTGGCTATTGCTCTCGGGTGTCCTGCGTGAGTACCCTTTCCATTTTCTATATCAGTTTTAAGCTCACCACACATTAGACCATGGCTATTCTGGAAATACGGTAAACAAATTCGCTCAAAGAGCAAGTACGCACGGAAAAGCCAGTAATCCCTTATGTTCGCCTTCTTTTCTATTCACATCTTGTTATTTTTTTCTCTGATCTTACGCCACCTCATATCCATACACACCGCCAAATTGCAGCATATTTACTAGCACTCCACTACGTTATTACATTGGCTAATTATACCCTCTCATCTGGAGACAATAACGGTACGTATAATGTTGCTACATAGCTCCTTCTACACGGATTTAATGGAATTATCTACATGGTTATCAATTTTCTGTCAGACTCTGATACTATGGCTTTCTAAGTGCGTGGGAGGCGATGTTGGGTGAGGGTATGGATTGGATGACTGAGGGGGACGGACTCGAGATTCTTGGGAATGGGAATGCTACGCCCAAGGCGAGAACGAGGGAGTTGCCTGAGGGGAGATACTGGGTCCCGGACGCAGATCGAGTAGACGATAGAGCATTTCTAAATGGCTGAGGAGCAGTTATAGGTCAGTGGTCAATCCCTCCCACTAAAAACCCTCCATATTCCAGGACTCCGCCAGTGGTTTCGCCAGAGTATCGCTCGGCTCCCTCACAATACGTCGACTAATTATACACTCTCATATATAGACCCCATTTTGAAGTACCGAGGCGTTTGTATGATATGTGTATTGTTGGTACATAGCTGCTTGTACACGGATTTAATGGAATTATCTACATAGTTATGGATTTCCGACTAATAAATGACCTTTGAAGGAGTATTCGAAGTCAAGCAGAAGGATTCCTGGAATACTACGACTCCATAACGTCTTACGATGGATATCATTCAACAGCTGACGAAATACAACTCTGACGTGCCGTGGCAGAAACAGATTATCAATTACAATGCAACATGTCGTAGCCATTACAGTATTTGACTTTGATACAGGGAGTGCGATCTCATGATGGAATTCATTATTCAAGCGATGGGGATCTGTCGAAAATCAGTAAAGTTGCTCGTAGAGGCAGCGTCCAAATACTAACTGACTATAGCCACAATGTGCTAATTGTAGTACTCCTTGGCTGCGGTATCAACATACCAGTCGGGCTTAGTGTTCACGAGTTTTCTAAGCTTCTCCATCTGTGAATTGGTAGGCCGGGACAGGTACGAGGACCGCCGTGTACTACACACGACCAACATAACTAATTCGTCCCCAGAATAGTCGGGAGACGGTTGTACGTCTTTTGGAAACACGGCGGCGTAGCTCAGGCTCATATAACCGGAGTCGCGTTGCAGGAATTGCATTGCCATATAAATTTTGTCTTCCAAATCCACTGCAGGATTATGATCCTTGACGCGATGAGGATTCTCGTCGTAGAGGCTAGCCAACCACTCCATTTTCACGACAAAGCCATACACAAGATAGTGAATCTTTCGAATGGCAGGGTCGAATTTAGGAATAGCGAGATCAATCTGGTCCGTCGATTTGGGGGACAACTGGAAGACTATTACTTCGATCTGAAAGGGCAGCGAAGAGACATTATCTTACTTTCATAGAATCCATAGCACGCTCGACAAATGGAATGGCCATAGTTGGCGATATAGAGAGATGTGAAGGAATTAGAACTTTAGTGGCTGCTCTGAAGTGGATTCAACCTCATTATCTATCTCGGCTATTACTGCAGTCAGCTAACGTTTCTGACGCCTCATTGACGCCTCATTTAATTTATCCGATATCGCCCGAATATCGCCTCATTCATTCTTTTTGGCCACTCAAGATCTTAAGGACCAAGGTGGCCTCGTCGGATTCTAACTCAACTCTCAAATTTGAATCTTAAAAGTAGCCACAAATTTCTCCACATTCTATTTTGCCCTATATCCATGCATTCCGTTGAACAAGCTATGGACGCCATGAAGGTAAGATAATTTCTCTTCCTTACCACTTCAAGTCGAAATAATGGTCTTCCATAGCTGTCCTCGAAATCGACCATCAGTGGCCCAATTCTAGACACCATTCCGGACCAAATTCGTATCCCTATTCCTAAACACACCCCTGCCACTCGAAATCGCTATTTTATGTACGGCTTTGTCGTGAACATAGATCCGATAGCCGAACTCTACGACAATAGTCCTGATCGCATTCAGAATCATGACCCTGAACTGGCTTTATGCGACAAAATTGGTGTCGCAAAGAGGCTCCTGCAACAGGACTCGGGTTATATGAGGCTGCACTACGCTCTGGTGTTTCCTCAAGACGTGGAGCCGTCTCCGAATTATTCTGGGGACATTTTAACATTGCTGGTCGTATGTAATACAATGAAGTCCTCGTACATGTCCCGGCCTACCAATTCCCAGATGGACAAGCTACGAGAGCTCATGGATACGGAGCCCAACTGGTATGTTGATACCGAAACCAAGGACTACTACAATTAGCACATTGTGGCTGTAGTCAGAGTATTTTGGACGCTGCCTCTACGAGCAACTTGACTGATTCTGGACAGACAGAACCCTGTGTATCAAAGCCAAATGCTGTAATGGCTACGACATGTTGCACTGTCAGAGTTATATTTCGTCGGCTGTTAAATGATATCCATTGTAAGACGTCATGGAGGCGTAGTACTTAGTATTCCAGGAATCCTCCTGTTTGACTTCGAATAGTCCTCAAAGGTCGTGTGTTAGTCGGAAATTCATAACTATGTAGTGGCCGCCTAGATAATTCCATTAAATCCGTGTAGATGCAGCAGCTATGTACCGACAAATATACATGTCGTACAAAACGCCTCAGTACTTCAAAAATGGGTCTATAGATAAGAGTGTATTATTAGTTAATATTACATTGTGAGGGAGCTGAGCGATAGAACGGAACATGAGATCCCCGTTTTTCAATGTGAACTTGCTTTTTGATCAAACTTATTTGCCGTATTTCCAGGATAGCCATGGTCTACAATGTGTGGTGAGCTTCGAACTATATAGAAAATGAAGGGTACTAACGCAGGACACCCGAGGGCAATAGCCACGCAGGCAAGAACGGACAACCCAGTGGACCTACTTCTTCTCCACCGCCCAGTAGGAGAGCAAAGGGAAGGGGACGTATGCAATGATGATGAGCTCTCGCGTGAGTTTTCGAAGGAGCTGATGAAGGGATGGAGAGTCTTATGTGGGAGATGCTGGTGAGGCTTCTGTTAAGGGAAAGGGTAAAGAAGAACGAGAAGGAACTGTAGTAGACGGAGTGGGAAGAAGTATTTATTGAAGGAAGAGGAGACGAAAGCTTTCCAAGCCGCTTGGGAGTTGAGGGTATGGATAGGGTGACTTAGTAATTTCTGGGACGGAGATTGATGCATTGATGGGGTACTTCGGAATGCTCGTTGCTACGCCCAAGGCAAAGACGAGAGAGTTGCCTGAGGCGGGGATACTGGGTCCCGGACACAGATTAAGTGGACAATGGAGCATTTCAGAAAGGGTGCAGGGAACAGTTACAAGTCAGTGTCAATCGTTTCTGCCCTATCAAATCACTAACAACCCTTCATATCTCTGATATTAGCGCCTCCCCACGTGCCGATGACATCCAAGCCTTCCTCGCCTCTCTCTCCTCCTCGTCTGGGTTGAACGAGTCGGGGTTAGGAGAACGGGGAAAGCGCGAGGTAGACGAGGACAAGCTCAGCGCGATGCTAGGTTAGGAAATCTATTCGCCAGGGAGGTCTTGTATGCACCTTCCCCGCTCTCTGACGCCAATAAGGAACGATAGGAAAGACGACTCGAGGTCGCTAAGAAGATCGTTAAGGTGTTTGAGAGACCTGGGTATAGCAAAGATGAGTGATTTAAAGGCGAGATGACTGGTTGCTCGAGGAGGTGCGTTCTTGGTTCTTGGCACTTAATTTTTCGGCTGCGTCGCCTCCACTCTGTTCTTTTTGGTTGTTCAATTCTCGTTTTTCTGATTTGTTCCTCCCTATTACGTGATCCTTCATGAGTGTCTTTTTATCTGCTTTCTTTCCTTACGCATTATTCCTCGACCCCGTGCTATCGATCGGGAACCCTTCTTATGTGTTCCTCTCTTCCTTCCTCCTCTCTTTGTATTTCATTCCTTCCACATCGCGCGTTGACAACTCTTCCCTTCACGTTTTCCTTTTGTTCTCGTTTATGGTTGCATCTCTCTTTCTTCTATGCTTGCCATTTCTTCGTCCTTGCGCAATTCCTTGCCCATGTACGCGTTTTTTCTTCCTGCACCCTTTTCTACACTGCACTGTCCTTTGCGTGTTCCCCGTGTTGGTCGGGACCGTTCGGTTTCGAACATTCTCTCTCTCACTCTACCCACCATAACTAATCACCCTCCCCTCTCCCCAAACAGATGCAAAACCACGGCTCGCACCCCGCTGCAGTCAGTGTCAGAAAAATTGTATTCAAGCATTACGGTCCCGATGCCAGGCGCCATGTTGGGCTCGCTGTTTATGACGTGGGTTTGGACGGTCAGCTTAGGTATGTACCATATAGTTGCCGCACTCAAATATGAGTATGGACATTTAACACATTTGTGGACAGGCATCGCCGCTTTCGTTGTGTTTGGTGGGTCACTCCAAAGTGAGATCAGTTGTCGTGATTCCTTGGATTACGATGCTATTCACTGCCATTGCAGATGTGGTGTTGTCCATTGCTGTCCATTGCCCGCCTTTCAGGTGCCCTCTTGGATCATGGATCACGTCGAGAAATAGCCATGCAGATGCTGAGAAGAAAATAACGGTGCGCATACCCCCACCCCCGTCATATTTTCCGGCGACACTTCGCGTCGATGAGCATATATCCACGAAATTGCTATGATCCTAGAGTCCGTTATACCAAAGTCGACTGCTCGTGGCCACCAACACAAAACCGAATATCACCCAGCCCTGGTTTTTAATAGTAAGTAACGTCGCGCCGTCCCAACCTGCTGCATGAGACTAGGGCTTACCTGTCTCAGACCCGGCTCCAGACCTAGCCTAATATCATTGGGAAGTACTCTTCTCAAAGTTCATTCAATTTTATTGTTTGGGCCCCAGGACACGGAGGGCCGGTGTTCGGCTTAGAGAGTGCGACTGGATATCCTAACTGCTCTTTTTGATTCGCGTTCTAATCGCGTTCACAGAAGAGAACGGAACCGTCCACTGATACATTGTCACCACTGCCAGTGCATGCAGAGGGGGCGGGAAGTGTGGTAACAGGTAGGATGTGACGGATAGGAAGAATGGGAGCGAGGTCAGTGGCCGGTGTTTGAAATTTCGGGGATCAGAGGAGGTCGATGATAACTTACTGAGGTCGTGTACTGAATTAACAAGATGCGACGTGGTATCTCTGATTCTCCACAAGGTCAACGTCCTTTCATAAATGTACATGTCTAGACTTACTTTCTGTGCATATTGCTTAGAACATGCCTCCCTGGTCATCCA